>JAFIDM010052757.1:0-12398 GCA_023159025.1 Thereuonema tuberculata | reverse complement strand
TGTTTCTTCGTGAAAGCTCGTAATCTTTCTTGCCACAAGATTAGATTTGATTAATAGTGGGATCAGGGTTCTAGACCCCGCGCACGTCAACCTAAAAGATTTATTGTGCTCCCATTTTCGCGATGTTTGGGAGCTCCTGATACCAGTGAACTTTATAAGTTCCAGTATCTTACTCCCCAAACTTGCGTCAAATTCATCTGCCGGCTGTTTACCCGCAAATAACCTTCTTCTCCAAAGGTCTAAGGATTCGCAGTCCAGGATTATTAAATGCTTGGCTCTCTCCGGCGACTGCCCGCATTATCTGCAGCTGATGTCTTCTTGAAGTACACCTTCTACTTTCAGATGTTTCCTGAAGTGGCCGTGTCCACTGATAAATGCTGTGGCTAATCGACCCAGCCCCAACTTCGTCCCGTGGTCAAGGAAGCGCCGGAAGCCTGACCTCCCGCGCCCCGAGCGCCGAGTCTGGCGTGGGATTAGAGAGAGAGAGAGCTCTGTCAAGTCTAATCAAGGACCTTGAAAGCGAAGTTAAGGGTCCTTGCACTAGTTTTTTCCCCAACGTTTGGCCAGGAAAGAGATTCCATCTTAGTTTGTGTTCTTTTTTTTGTCCCAATTTAAATAACAGTGCAACATTCTTTGTTTGTTGCTTAGCAACCAGATTCCAGTGAGGTGTTTAATGCATAGAGAGGCTAAAATGACTGCCATTGTATGTTGCTAATTGTAGCCATGGTAGTCATGGCAGTTGGATTGTTGACTGATGAAAAGTGTGATGTGATGAATGCAGATGCGGCGAAAGAAATGGAAAGTGTAAGAACAGATTCAAAGAATTAAGAAAGCAAATGAAGGCACAACGCTATAAGAAAGGATTCGTACCCTGAGTTGTTATCTGGAAGAAACTGGGATGGACCATTTCGTCCTTACTAGGACTCATCAGCCAGCCAAACCTTTTGTGCCTAGTAGATTGCAGGACAAGGAATAGATGCTTTTTGTTTTTTATTTAATTTTTGGTTAGGATTTCTTCGGGGGGAGTTCCCGCTCTCGGGAACGAGTCCCGGGAAAGCTAACCCCTCGCACCTTGTGGGTCTGTCATTCGGTTTAGCTGGCTGATGAGTCCTAATAAGGACGAAATGGTCCATCCCAGTCTCTTCCCGATGACAACTCGGGGTGCGAATCCTTTCTTATAGCGTTGTGCCTTCTTTTGCTTTCTTAATTCTTTGAATCATTGGGCACGTTAAATTTCTTTTAATTGTAAGAACAGATTTTCTACTATTTAACTGTGGCGCCATCTGGTGGTTGGAAAGCATGCAATAAAGTTTCGTTGTTTTGACACAAAATCCCGCATCAATACGAGGATTTCTGTTAAATCCACATTTTTCTACTATCAGTATTCCATAAATTATTGTTTTTTGAATTTTTTAGTTACTTTTGGATCACGCGGTTTGTGGATGAGTTGCCATTGTGGTTAGACTATCACAGTTGCAAATAGAAAGTGTCATTGGCATTATCATTAATAACAATAATAGCAGAATAATAAGAATTTTGATCCCCTCTTCGCATTATATTCACAAAAAAAATTCAGCCCTAGCAGTTCTAGATTTCCTAGGGACCCCCTCCCCTACCTACGTTGAGAACTTGCATAGATAACAAGAATCAGTCTTCAACGGCAAAGGTATTTCTAAGGATAATTTTCAACTAAAGCAAGCGTCATTGCCTATTTCCGAAGTCGTTGCTAATATCTGTCCATAGAAACAACTTCTTACTCTAATTTTTCCTTTATTTCTTAAATATAAAGAAGTAAATTAGATACTCTGCTTTATAGATATGCTATGTAATAGATATTTTTACGATTTTTTTGTCTTCAACAAAGCAATAGTTTAGCAAAATAAATACGTTATTTTTAGATGGTTTTCTATTTTATAAAAATGCTGATTCAATGTAAATATTGATTAGTTGAAAACAGAAAAAAATCTAAAATAAAGTAAAATAAATTTTAATTTTATTCTAATATTATTATAAATCTGAAGCCTTATTTATCTATACCTTACCAACATTTCTATTGCTACATTTTTAACAGTTTTTTAAACCCATTTTAATTTTTTTTTTTAATCAGAATCATAGGAAAAATATTATTTTCAAAGTCCAGCGTTTAACCTTTTCGCCACATGACCACTTCCTTTGAATAGACAGATGTTAGTTAATAAGTCAATACTTCAAAATTATACAAAATAGTCAAAGGGATTAAGTAAAGAAGGACGGGAAGATGTGTCCATCTTTCATTGTAGCCTGTTTTTTTGTTTTTTTTGTCTGCAGCGTCCTAAATAGGAATTGTGAAAAGTTTGGTACAGATCGGTCTTAGGAGTGGATAGCGAAAAAACAAACAAACTTTCTAATTTTTAAATATAGAAAAAGATAATTTAAAAAAAGTGATTTAAAAAGTGTTTTTTGAAATACGGTAAACTTTATCAAACTTATTTTACTGAAGGCTTTATAATGCTTCTAAGATACAAATAATCGTCAATATTTTAAGATAAATATTTCAACTTGACAGAAACTTATATTTTAACTTAAGTGTTTTATTTAAGATTTAAGGATGTTCAATATAATTATCAAGGCGGCAGAGGATGCGATAGATTTAAGCTCTATTTACAAGAATATTCCTTCTTGATATGAATACATTTTCATATATATATAGGGATAAAAATGTGTCAAAGAAAATATATAACAGTGAAGATTTGGCCTACCATTTCATAAGGTTGTTCACCGGCTAAGATAATAGGTTTATAATAAGTTTAAATTTATTATTATAAATTATACGATATTATATTTATTAGGTAGGCCTATCCGTGATTTGTAATGTCTAAAACATGCTGATATTAACGCTCTCTGTGGGGAAATGGTTGAATGAAACGTTTCCTCCCAGCTTATGGCCGATGAATCGCGATTCTAAAAGCGGTGATAGTCACTGAGTTTCACGGTGTAACGGAAAAACGACAGCTATCGAGTTAATAGTGTTATCAAACTCAGAATAAGAATTTCATTATTTCTTGCGGGTTTTTTTTTTTTGAAATTATCGATTTTTTTATTGACCTTATGCACTCTTGCTAGTTCTGCATCCATAGGTATTAAACATTCAAGCTATTACAATACTTGTTGTTCAAGCATTGTACAATACTCTGGACGAATACCAGTATAATAACAGTATTTTTATAAAATAAAAAAAAAAATTTATAAAATAAAAAAAAATAATAATCTTTTGTCTAGGAACATGTGTTCCTAGATAGTTCACTCCGCACGTTAAAGAAAGGTTGATAATAATCTTTTGCTTTTTTTTCTATTAATACTTTGAATATAAGATAAGAATTACTCTTTATAAGAATTTAATTAGTAATTATAAGTTATTTACTTAAGTGGTAAGGCAGGATTTCCAGCCACTTTTTTTTTATGGTTTATTATGAACTCAACCAAAACTAGAAATTTAGTTTAACCCCAAAATAGAAGTTTCTCAAAAACATATATGCATATATGAGATGTGTTTAATGCATAGAGTGCTAAAATGACCACCATTCCATGTTACTCATTGCAGCCATGGTAGTCATGGCAGTTTGATTCTTGACTGATGAAATTATTGGGTTGGCCAAAAAGTTCTTTCTGTTTTTGAAATATGTTGGCTCTAGTAGCGCTTTGGAATCTCTAACCTCATTCGACACTTTCTGTTAGATTGAATTGTGACAGCTGTCATATTAACATGTATTATAAAAAACTTAAGAAAATTGGTAAATTCGAATGGCCAATTTAATATAGAAGATAGATGACAATAAGCAACATATTCAGCCTAATATTCTTTATTATTTCAAGACAGATAAAAATGCAATTATAACTCAAGAAAAAAATTGTACAATGTATGGAGAAGGTGTTGTGACTGACGAACGTGTCAAAAGTGGTTTTTGAAATATCGTGCTGGAGATTTCTCGCTGGACGATGCTCCACGGTCGGATGGACCAATTTAAGTTGATAGCCATTAAATCGAGACATTAATTGAGAACAATCAATGTTAAACCAAGCTAGAGATAGCCGACATACTCAAAACATCCCAATCAAGCGTTGTTTATCGTTTGCACCTGCTTATCATACTGTTAATGGGAAAAAAACGTTGTCCTTTTTTTGTCACCAAAGTGGAGAAAGCGGAGAGAGTTGGAGAGAGAATATTATTAAAGAGTGAAACAAAAAAAATGAACTAGAAATAATTCCCAAGCCTCTCTAAGGCTCTCTCATAGGATCAAATTGGAGGAGCTTCTTATTTTAGGGCAGGAGGTTAACTTATTTCGCCAAACTTGCCAGGAAAGCATATTGATATTAAAAAAAACAAGAATCTTATAACGATGGTCTTTCGGTCAGTGCATGGGTTTTCTTATTATTGCCATAGCACACGTTAAGCAAATAAATATAGGAAGAATACTAGTATTGGTTACGGTGAATTGTTAAAAATAAAATTTTATATTAAATAAAACATGAAATAATTTTTCAGCCCAAATCTAACCAAATTGCCTTTCTGGTTCGATTGTCGGGAAGGAATTGGGAACAGCCCTTTCGCCTTACTTGGGACTCAGCAGCCCGATCTCCGCCTTCTCCGATAAAAGATCCAGAAAGGCAAGATACTTAAGTGGAGGTCACCGTCACACCTGGCAGTGACCCCCGCAGAACAAAAAACATCAACAATAAATGTTGTACTAATTATCAAAAACCATAAACTTCTTCCTAATAACTGATATAACTGTAGGTTATTTTAATATAAAGAAACATAAGTTAATAAAATTTAACGTGCTGTAAAATTGGTTAAATTAAATAAAACATGAAATAACTTTTCAGCCCAAATCTAACCAAATTGACTTTCTGGTTTGATTATCGGGTAGGAATCGGGAACGGCCGTTTCGTCCTACTTCGGACTCATCAGCCTGATCTCCGCCTTCCCCGATAAAAGACCCAGAAAAACTAACTCAGAACTTTTTGACCAGCCCAATAATTTTCTGATTTTATCAGATGATAATTTTTAAATCATCTAAATTTACAAAACTGAATTATTTATTGTATTTCACGACAGTAATTTATTAGTGTATTTTCTTCTCTTTAAGTAGGTATCTCTTCTCAGTTTACCAATAACATTTAACCATTTTAATTTCATTCATCATTTATAAGGCAATTTCACTGTCGATTAAGGTATTTGAATTCTGTGAGAATTATAATAGTGCTGGAATATTTTCCGTCATATATTATGAAGGATAGAAAATTAAAATGAATGCATTGCTAGGAACATAAATAAATTTGTTTATTGGATGGCTTCATGCGGATGTTACTGGGAACTGACGGTGCTTCAATTTAAATGGTAAATTAGCATCACTCCGTTGAAAATAGACTCTGGGAATAGTGATAATATTACATTTGTTGCTTTCCGAAAGAATTTCTGGAGTGATTAAATTGCGTGACGTTCCTTGCGTGACGTTCCTTGCGTGACAATCGTGTGCCATTACAGAGCCCTTTCTTTGGATTGAGATTGCAAAGGAGCATCACAGTTGATTCTTTCTTGAAGCTCAGCTCATGGGGTGGCAAGCCGGAAAATATGTGTGAAGAAACTGTGCAGGATAGCTTCGTTCATCACTTGGATCACCCAACACATATAAAACAATACAAAAAATGAAAAAGCGAAATTTTGTATGACCATAATGTAGGTCTCAAAAAACGGATAGAGCTTATGCGTGACATTTAAACAACCCAAGACTAAATATAAGTTAATTGGTCTAAGCTTTTAGCAGTGTTTAAATGAAACAGATAAGATTAAAATATATTTCAAAGGATATTGTCTTTCAAAGCGAATCATCGTTTTCGATGTTCTTAGATTTTTTTAAAGTATATTAAGTTAAAGTTAAAGTTGCGATCAGGCCCAGAGGACCGCGCAATGCAGCTGGACGGTAGGCTCCAGTGTTCAGAACCTACGGGACAAAGTTGAGGACGGGGGGTCAGCCCATCGCTCGCCCGCCTTTAACTCCCGGGAAAGAAACCCGGTACCCATTCAATAGAGGGCTGGGTAGACCCTAGGGCCCGTTTGGAGGAGAAAGAAGCGTGGAAAAATTCCCTTCCTCCGCCGAGGCCGGGAATCGAACCCGCCACCTCCAACCCGCAGCCAAGCGCCCTTACCCATTCGGCTACCGGGCACACTTTAAAGTATATTATATAGTAAAAGGGCTAAAACAGAGAAGCTCTTGAATAAAAGTGTAAATTCAAGAAAAGAAATGTATCCGCTTGTTTTATCTTAAATTTCAAAGTTGATTGAGACTATGAAACTTGACATCATTGTTGATTTGACCTACATAAGAACCTTCACTTAAAACATTATTGCAAGACTGTTGTCAAAACACAAATCACTTTATCTCAACAGCTGCTTAACCTAGGAAGCTGAAATTAAGATACGTTTAGGTTAACCAATGTAAGATCCTTATCCAATGTGAGATTCTGTGTTTGAACACGCAGCTAAGAGGTATCAAAATATCACTTAACAATGATTCCAAGAACCCAAAAAGTGATTATTCAAGAGATTTAAAATTTTAAAGGAAAGTTGAAATCTCCAGAGGATCTCCAGAGCAACTTTCAAAAGTCCATAATAATAGGGGAGAGGGAGAGCAAAAGAAAAACAAAATCATGACGCTTTCAATTTGGACTTTCGAACTTGATATTCCAACTGTGATGTTCTTGGTTTTCATTAATTTCGGAATTATTCTTAAAATTCAGTGTAAGCAAAGATGAAATTCCGGGTAAGGAAAAATCTATCCCTCATATGAAATGATGGTTTGTAATTTTGAAACTCATCCTTTACTGATTATAATGTCAATTTTCTGGTTAGGTTGTAAATCATCAATTTATTGATCTCAATTTTAAAATTCCTTGAAATAATTGGAAAATCTGAATCTGCTTGTTGATAATTTAAATCACCATTTTTTTTAGTGAATTTTTCGTCCTCTTTTCAAACACTTGATAAATAATGCCTTAGCACTTTTTGGATAAGCAATGATTTTCATATTATTACCTAGGATTTTGAAATGGGAAGTTTATGATAATCCTACATCAAAAAACAAAGTTATATATTTTTGCGAATGGGAGGGGAATTACTAAAAAAGCAATGACCTTTCCAACCATATAACAGCTTGAAAGTTCAAAGATTTTTCTCCATTTTCAGATGGAATGGATAGGGTTCCAATCCCTACCAATTCCTCCATCTCCCCCTACGTACGCGAATGTACGGAATTACATGTTTTTCTCTTACATATTATAACATTTTTCTTCCAATATTGTACAGCTATATTTTGCTTTGCATTCCGTTTGCAAATAATGATGTCATATTCCTTTCCGTCTTATCTGTTTGATTTTTTAATGACAGTAAGTTTAATGACAGTTTCTATAGATAGTTACCAACTGTTCTGAGCTTTCATGATGCTTAATGTAAAAATGTATTAACGCACGTTAATTTCCTTGTCTAAACACGAACCTTTTTATAAATTAATCCCTTGATGCTATGCTAAACGCTAGCGGGGATTAATTACTCACCCCTTTTTTATTCTTGATTTTATTTTGATGTTTTTGTAATTCAGGGGTCATTGATTTGTATGTTTGTCCGTTTTGTCTATTCGTCCTTTTCACTGAGCTTGGGTATGCTGGATAGGTGGAGCTGATGAGAGGCCAAAAAGCCTCGAAACAGCGCTGTCCTCCATTTCCAGCACTAATATCAAAAATAGCTCAGTGAATTTGTGTTTTGTTTTGTTTAGTTATGTGCGTTCTTTGGTTCATTTTAATGTAAAAATGTATTAACGCACGTTAATTTCCTTGTCTAAAAACTAATTTATATTTCATAGCTTTTCATTCTGCCAAAAAAATTGTAAATGCAGTTTAAAATCGCCATTTTTTTAAACCTTTTTTCGACAATCATCATTTCCTTAATTTTGTTTCTCATTTCAATATATATGGCATACACGAACAACATTTTTCTACTAGCAGTATTCCACAAATAATTGTATTTTGATTTTTTTATTATTGGATCACGCGGTATGTGGATTAAATCCCATTGCGGTTAGAATATCACAGTTGCAAAGAGAAAGTGTCATTGGCATTATCATTAATAATAATAATAGCAGAATAATAAGAATTTTGATCCCTCATTAAAAAAAAAAAAAAAACAACGACGAGTTCCACCCTAACAGTTCTAGATTTCCTAGGGACCCCCTCCCCTAGCAACGTTGGGAACTTGCATAGATAGCAAGAATCATTCTTCAACGGAAAAAGTATCTCTAAGGATATCTGCCTTCACGAAGATTGTTGCATCACTAATTATTACTTTCTGCAAGAATGACTAGAAAACCATAAGTATTACGGGACATCAGTATGTATTTGTTTGCCGTTATTACGTTAACAAAGATAATTCTGTGAATAAGTTTAATGGTCAGTGACAAAGAATGCCAACGATGTCACAAGCAGTAAGAATAAACATCAGTACCTGTTACAATGAAATAACGGTAAATACAAGACTATATGTGCACTGCACTTTTATTATACTCTAGTATTTAAAGAAATGCATTCGAAAAAGCATTGCTTCTACCACAACATGGTCGCTTAGCAACACCTTGGCTTAAATTTTAATATAATATTTCAAAAGAAATTACGAAAAAAAAATAGCAAAATGGAAAATAATTAAATGGCAGTTTTCGTTGAAAATTTTCAAGAGTTTCTGATGTCCTAATTTTTTCCGATTTTGATTCCAAATTGGTAAGATTTTAAATTTTCATAGAGTAATCAGATAGCCAAGTTAGGGTTAGATTGAATTACATGCAAGATTTGATTCAAATTAAATTAAATTAAATCAAATTAAATTTAATTTTCGTTTAGATTCTATGGGAAGAAGACGGTATGTCTTTTCCTTTTTTTTTTGTTGTATTTCCCTGATAAAGTCCCTTGATGACAAGGACGAAATATTGCGAGTTATGCTATTGGAGATTGTTTTTGGAGATTTTGTGAATGCAGATTAAGATTTGATTCAGGTTTATACATCTGTAAAACAAAATTTTGAAATTGCAAAATTCTTTGATATTTCATTTTATTTAGGAACTGCTTGAATTTCAAATGGAATTCATAATATTGTTGTATTAGTCTAAAATTAAAGAAAACTTATCAGCAAATTCTGAATATACTTTCGTAGATCTTTTATCAATAACTTGAATTTCAAGAAATTGAAATACTTTTATTATTTGTAGGACTTAAATATTTTTTCACGTGTATTTTAATGTTTCTGTAAGTGATACTTGGAAGTGTAGAATTAAAACAACTATATAAGATCGATTTGAGATAATAATGAGGATTTCTGAAAGAGTTATATAAGAAGAATGCCCTGTTCTTTTTAAAAGTTATAAAATGTTTATAAAATTAGATATTGTAATTCTACAACTAGGTTAGGATAATGCAAGAAATGAACTTATATATTTCTTCGCATAAGTCAGAATTTTTAATCAAAGCTCTTAATCTATTCCGAACAAATCTTTTACTCTGAGCGAATGCAATTTTGATTTAAGAATTCGATATAAGCAGCACAATATAAGTATTTAGTAGATACATTTACTATGTGGTATGACTATATTTAGTCCATAAGGTCCAAATAACTCGTTGTTTTAGAATGACACTCGAATTATACGTTCAACAAAAACGATAATATTACGAATATAAGACGAGTTGGATGTTTAGGCTTCAGATGTCAGCTGTTTCAGGGATAATATGGATCAAAAACAGAAGTTGATCTGTCTGAAATGAGTTACCCTATAAAAAATATTCACCTACAAAAGAAAAGAAAATAATCAAATTATCATTGTCAAGTCAAAGGAGGGAATATTTTATATGAAATATTTATGACTAAGGATTTTGATACAATAAATAATAGTTAGAAATAATTCTCTTTTCATCACATACAGTACTATTAAGTTCGGATTCATCATCGAGTTCAATTCTATTGATCATGATTGAAAAAAAATGGTACACTTCCATGTAAAATTCAAGTATTGATTGAAATTAAAACTAAAATTTCAATGTTGTAATGGTTTAAATTTGACGTTTTCTCAATTCATGAAAGATAAGTTACTGTAGAAGTTGGTGAATGTAGAAAAACTTATCTTTCATTGGTATTGGCTTCATAAATTCATCCTATTCCACTAAGAAATAAAATAAAAACAGTGTAAACTTATTAATTATCAGAACATTGATAGCTAGTAAACCTTTTGCAACCATATAATGGAAGCCAATAAAACTTGAAAGATGCCCACCTTTGCTAGACATTTATTATTTTCAGAATCGATTAATTGCATAAAAATCAAAAATCAAACATTAGTTTTCTTAGTTACAAAAGTTAATGAATAATTTGAATTTGATAAGTGAATTTTAAAAAATGACCTTTGAGAAAAAAAAGCTACAATTCTTATTTTGATGAACATACAGGGTGATTCTAAATTGATAAGACAAACTTTAAGGGGTGGTAGGAACATTTAAAGGACGATTCAAAATTCCCTATACACAATTTAAAGGTAGGTGAGGTATACAAAAAAAAACCGTATTCATAGTAGAACGTATGTCCGCACACCCCCCAAATGTGCTAGAAGGTACATTAAGGTTCAGAAATAAGACAAGTACAGTAGACTGTTTCTTACAGTAGAGCCTCGATTATCCGAGGTAATGCGGACCGAGGGTATCTCGGATAATCGAAAACTCGGATAACACGGACTCTGTCCAAAATCGAGCGGGGAAACGTATGTTAAACTGGTGAAATGAATGAAAATGTAGTCTTAAGATGTGAAAAAAAGGCAATTACGGTATTATCAAAAGAAAAAACGACGTATAAATACATGTAAAAATAAAATAAAAATAGAAAATGGAAAAAAGACATACAGTACCTGTTCCAGTTAGGAAATTTATTTCTTCAAGAAGTCCATAAGTGTTTTCTGTGTAACGGAACTCGCTCCCTCGCTTTGTTGCCGTTTCACGCAATCGTCGTAGCAGTAGAAGGTCTGTTGAAGTTGTCTCTGACTGTTGCTCTAGGTACTCGATTGCCTTTTCTATCGTTTTGCATCATTCACTGTGGCTGATTTTCTCATTCTCCATTTCACTATCTTCAATGTCACTTTTACTTTCTACATTCACTGCCTCTACTATCATCTCATGAGTCACTTCCAATTGATCGTCTGCGTTGAAAATTTTTTTTTTGGAATACCTAGGTTAATCCGGAACTCTGTTAGTCGGGGCTCGGATAACTGAGGCTCTACTGTAACTCTATATTTACAATATGACAGTAGGGTGTACACAATCATCATCGAATGATCCACTTTCACTCAAACTCTGGCACAAACGTTTGATGATTTGGCACAAGTCTGTCGGGAAACCTTAACGATACAAACTTACAGTGACTCGTCCGTTTTCGTTCGCTGCCCCTTAGGCTAGGCGCACATATACCCACTGAGCATTAATGAAGCCATACATCCTACTGGTACAAAGTCATCGCCTCAAATGACAATGATTCACATTGCCCAACTAAATGTGGTGCCAAACAGCGCTCTCTAACACATTCCGGTGACGTTTCCGGATATGCGTTTCACTGTTGAGTTACGGCTAGAATTGTATTCCTGACCTACCTTTAAGGTTTGTACAGGGAATTTTGAATCGCCCTGTATATATTATTTAATCCTTTAGATCAGTGGTGCCCAACCTACGCCCGCGGGACATATCCGGCCCGCGAAGGTGTTACATGTGGCCCGCTGTTTTATTCCGGTTGTTGAACCTGGAGATTCCTTTTTTTTTTTTTTATTTTTGTTGAACCTGGAGATTCCTATTTTTTTTGGTTGTTGAATAGGAGATTTCGGTTTTTTTTTTTTTTGGTTGTGGCCCGCGAGATTCACAGCAAAGTCAATTTTGGTCCCCAGATTACGAAAGGTTGGGCACCACTGCTTTAGATGAATATTCTAGCTTACAATATGTTAGTTTTTTTTATAATGGCAAAAGTATTTGGGATCATATCAATAAACATTTTTTCTATTACAATTTTAAAAAAAATTTCGAGTTCTGCTCAGATATTCATAAAAATTAAAGTACAATTTCAAGCTACTTTTGAAACTAGATTGTAATTTTATCAACTTAGAATAATAGTAAAAGCGCAGGTTCTGTTGTACTTATAGAAAACTTTCTCTATAACAGGTCTATATTGATATTTTGA
Source organism: Thereuonema tuberculata (assembly GCA_023159025.1). Classification (NCBI taxonomy): domain Eukaryota; kingdom Metazoa; phylum Arthropoda; class Chilopoda; order Scutigeromorpha; family Scutigeridae; genus Thereuonema; species Thereuonema tuberculata. Next base: position 118 of record JAFIDM010052757.1, on the reverse strand, counting down.
AATTCATCACAATTCAGAATGAGACCCGACGAAGGTAGAGCGCATATGTTTCCTTATCGAGCAGAACAGGAAGAATGCCCAAAAAAAGTGTTTGACACCATGTACCCTCTGGTTATGG
>JAFIDM010052755.1:0-12398 GCA_023159025.1 Thereuonema tuberculata | reverse complement strand
TTCAAGGAAAGTTCCTGAATAATTCTTAAGACATAGTATCATTCAATTGATACAAAAGTACAGAAATGTTTATCCCTATCATAAGAGTGCTTCCATAGGGATATCCAAATGTAAATATTCATCGAACTAACATCGAATGTAGGACGCCATCTTGATACCCGTTCGCAAAAACAAGAAGTGAAATCTACTACAAGTCAAGTGAACATACCAATAAGTGGTATGGAGATTCTCCGGATTTCCGAAATAGTAGAAGCAAGTAATCGAAAGTATATTCCTTGTTTGTATTTAGCCGGAAAGACATTGAGAAGATTTACTTAAAGTTAATGGGTGCCAGAACGCTTCGAACATTGACACAAACGTGTGCATAAGTATAAATTGCCTATTAGCTTTCATTGGAAAACGTATTTTAGTCCATTAAAGAAAAGAACTGTGTCACCAAAGACTATTAAAAGTCTTTATGTTCTATTTTGACCGTAAAGTCACAGGCAGCTCACATGATTGCGATTTTGTATTCTCAACGTGATTGAGCATTTTGTATTCTCAACATGATTGAGCATTTTGTATTCTGAACATGATTGAGCATTTTGTAAATAGCAAATTGAAATACATTCGTATTAACGATTCAAGTCTATGTTTTGATTTCTTAGATAATAAGTGATTATTATCTCTTTCGAGATTTTTCCTTTTAAAGCCTTATTTATAGATATTTAGTATTGAAGCCCAGCACTGCTAGTGGATGTAAAATGAAAGTAGTTTAATATTCGTCTTTAATATTTCTTTTTGTTGGTAATTAGATTTTCTACCACAGATATGCACAATTTGTGGTGAAGGGGGTGCCTGTGTAAGGAAAAAAGCAATGCGCGTCCCTCAGTGTCTGAAGAGAAAGTGGACCAGATGAGAGCAACTTTCCTATATAGTCCTATCAAATGAACTGTGAGAGGCAGAAGAGAACTCAACATCCCACAACTTACGATGTGGCATGTATCGAAGCTTCTACGAATGAAGCCATATCGTTTAATACTGCTGCAACCAAAAAGAACTTATGACCACCACAGCAGAGAACTTTTCTCTACGAAACTGCAATTATTGACAGAAGCAGATGGTTTTTGTGATAGGCTAGTTTTTAGTGATGAATCAACGTTTCATTTGTGAGGAGAAGTCAATCGACACAATGTTAGAATTTGGGGGACGCAAAATCCCCATCGTTTTGTTCAACATGAGCGTGCAATCCCCAAGATCATTGTGTTCAGTACTGTTTCTAAATTTAGGGTATAGAGTCTTTGTTTTCGTCGAACAAACAGAACTTAATTACCTCGATATGATCACTGAATGGCTCCTACCCCAGCTGAGTGATGACAGCGCTTATTTCAAAATTACAATAGAATGGTGTCCCACCCCATTTCCATCGTGAGGTCAGGGCAGTTTTAAGCCAGCAACTATTACAGTGCTGGTGCTGAGAATCTCCTATCGTGGCCTGCCCGTTCAACGGACTTAACACCATGGGATTTTTTCCTCTGGGACTACGTAAAAGATAATTTATTTTAGTGAAATATTTGATGAATTCGTTAATTGGTACGGTACCTACCGAAACGGGAGCTTCGTAATTGAAGCATCCGTGTACCACGGAGCGCTACCGTCCGCAACATGACGAACCCTAGCAGACTCCCGAGAATTTCTAGGGAAAGATACTGAGGTGTTTCCCGTTGGCAATCCTCAGGGCGCCATTATGGAATGACGTCTGACCCGAAGAGAAAGTGAAGAAGAGGCTAACAAACACAGGAAAGGAAAGTTGAAACATCCAAGCTCTCGACCGGGATTTGAACCGGGTACCGGCACACCGGCCACACGACAGACCGCCGCCTTAGGTCGCACGACCACGCCTGCACGGCAAAATATTTGATACCTTAAACAATTACTTTTACTGGAGAGACACAATACAACTTCATTACAAACTTCATTTACATAAGGTTATTATCTTAACGTTAATAATCCTACAACCAACATAAACCTATCATTCTATATTAAATAATTCCATATTCAATTTTTTACTTATTCGATAATTCGGATATGCTAATCAGGATAAAGACTGTACATGAAAAACCGTTCCGACCAAATTTATTTTATTACTATTGAGCATCTAATTTGGAAACTGCTGTTGAACAGAAAAATTACTTTTATAGAATATTCAAAATATAATAACAATTGAAAATAACTCATGATTGATTAATATAATTAAAAAATATAATAAGTTAATAATAATAATCTAAATGTCCAATAAGTCCAGTAAACGAATTGATATTCTGATACTCTGATGAAAGATGAATCGAGAAATGTATTAAAATTAATTTCTACTGTTAATGAAGAAACTCGTTTAATTCGATATAATTTTATTGTAAAATTGGAATAAGTTCATACGAATAACATTTCTTTCCATTTTCTTTAATGTTTATGGCTACTTTAAAAGAAAAAGTTGTCGGGAATAAAATATTAGGATTCTCGAATAGACTGAAATTCTTTGAGAAAATATCTAAGAAAACTTTAGTGTAATATTGATAAAATACATAAGAATAATAACAATGGAACTATTTCTTAAATAAGAATATTAATGGATCTGTTTGTTAAATAATATGTAATACTAATGGAACTTACATTAGGAAACCTGCTTCATGTTTACAACAAGTTAGGACTTAGTAACCGACTGACATTTTTCCACCAGTAAAACATTTTTAATCAATTTTCCGATTTTTAATCAATCGGAATACCTCCACATATATAGGAATAGAAGAATATAGAATAAAACCATATTTGTATCATATCCGTTCTGATCTTTTCTGATGGTTTATTCGATGGTTTCTGATAGTTTTAGGATCAACTCGCGACCCACCGGTTGGGAAACGCTGATCTAAAGTATTATATTTTGAATGATTATGTGAAAAAAGGATAGATCAAACTTCAGTATATCACAAGCAATGATAATACTGCAGACATTTTAACGAAAGGAGTAAATCAAATAAGGCTTGAAGAACTGAGAAAGAAATAATAATAAATGGAACTATTCGTTAAATAAGAATATTTCTGGATCAGTTTGTTAAATAATACGTAATATTAATGGAACTTACATTGGAAAGCCTGCTTCATGTTTATAGCAACTTACGACTTAGAAGCCGATCGACATTTTTCCACCAGTAAATCATTTTATTTTCTGCATCTGACAGAATATCAATGAAGTACAATGAATTCACATTATTCTTGTTATGCAGGAAACTAAATTAAGAGTTCCAATCCAGTTGTTTCCTGTTTCTATTCAGATACATCGGAAATAATTGCATCAAATACGAAGAATAGAATAAAAATCATTAAGATTGCGTGATGTGTTTCTAGAACAGTGACGCTCATTCAATTGATCAGTCTGTGTCTTTATCTGTCCTTGTGCATAATGACTGTTGTTCCTAATCTATTGCTATCAGCAGCGGAATATAATTGCAATTAGAGACATTACAAAATATTTAATTTGAAAGAACAATATCAATAGAGTTTTAATAAATCCTCTAATAAACAATAGGGTAAAGTGACCAAACCCTGGCACCTGACCAAAATACTGGCGCTCTTCATAATAACTTGTTCTGTTCCAATTCCATTGGCTGAATTATGGTTTTACTGCACTAACTGAATGCTGATAAGTTTCAGTTTCACTTTTAGCCAATTTTTGTTTTTTTGAAGAGGAAGCGTTTTATAATAAATAACGCTCACTAGGTAATGATGGTTTCGGTTGTTGCGAAGGTTCAGGTTTCATTTCGGCGAGAGTTAGAAGTTTATTGTGAAGACTTTGAAAATTAACAAATGCGGAGTACTGATAAGCAAAAAGAAAGAAACAACAGTGTGGTGAAGAAATTTATGTGTTAAAGTTTACTATTTCAAGCTGTATTTTGTTCAGTTTACGTTTTTTCTGACGAAAAACAAAATGCAATGTGCCTTCGTAAAACGATCTAATACTGGCACGTGTTGACGTAAAACTGGCATCTGGTGTCTTATCACTGGCACCCTCTATAAACCAAATACTGGCAGGGCCAGAATAAAGACATATAAGCTAATGGGATTATTTCAGGCTCTCTTTAAACATTTTGTATAGCAAATTAAATTCTCATAAGTTTACCCTACAACTAACAGTCCACTGTTAGGCCTAGGCAGTTTTTTTTAAATAATTTCTTTAAGCCTTAAATCAGCCGAAGCAACTTAATGTGCTCATTTTCCTGAAATGGCTCAATTTATAACATTATTCTGTGAAATTTGAAATTCTAAATAAATACAGGACAGTTTAACGTGCAGAAATGTAATACAAAAATGGAAATGAAAGAATACACATTGAGTTCGTTTTCACGCCTTGTATTATCATCGACGGGAATCTGGGACAGCTGTTTCGTCCTTATTAGGTCTCAAGAGCCAAATATACCCTCGATGATAAGCCCCGAAAGGCAATGCTTATGGATTTCTCTCCCGCTCCCGAAAATGGAAGCCTACAAAAGCAAACTGAAAGAGCATGTAATGCACGCTGATAATTTTTTTTTTGTTAATGCACAACAAACAACAGGTATTTAAAATTAAAATATTTACTGTAATAATTAATTACAGAAATGATAAGTACAAATGTAGATTGTTTCAATATGAAACAATGTTTCAATAATATAATGATAAAGTTCTCTTCCTTCATTAATCTTCTGCTTCGTGCAGGCATCTTCAAATTCCATCCACAAAATTTAATCTTATGAATTCTCACTTCCACGTAATTTATCTACTTGATAAATTTCACCAAAATAAGAATTTAATATTTCTTTTAACTAAATCACACTCGATGAAATAAATGTACACTTCACAAAATTCAAAGTTAATCACTAATTTACTACTTCGTTGAATTAATATTAGGCACTTAACTTTTCCGTTGCACTTTATTTCACCGTGTAGCACTTAATTTCTAAAGCGTTTCGCATTCACTAATGTTTAGATTAAATCGTATAGATTCACAACTTGTGATTCTACTAATTTTACTTTCATTAATTTTCACTTTCTTGTAGCACGCACATAAATTTCCGTAGAAATTAATTCTTGTTTTATCAATTCCCGTCGCACAATATTTGAGGCGTACTCTTCCCTCAAAATAATAGAATTGAAACACGTACTTACAATAATTCGTCTAATGGCTTTTCGACCTCGGTGATAATCCAGTAGAATGGCTACGTCGAATGGCCTTATTCACTTGTGTGCAACTTCGTTGTCTCGAGAAGAATTCTTCCTGTTCACTTCGTTGTATTGGGTTTCTACAAGATGCCTTCTCGAATATCGTGATTGACTAATCATATGGCTTTAAATGTGGCGGGTTCTCTTCTCCTCCCAGCATTCAATGCGTGCACTGTTTGAAGTAATATTTCTTATCGTCTGCTATCGCTTATAGGATTACTTCAATCTTCCCTTTGATTACTTCAAATATATCTGATAATTCCTATTTCTCTTAATCTTTCGAATAAAGTCTTTCTTCTTAATTTACTTAATTGCGGGAAATACCTTTCTTTCCAGATTAACTATTCTGTACTTATTAGGAGCCGGTCTTCGTGTATCTGGCCGAGTTCGGGCTTCTGTCATCCGGGTATTCAATTTTGCTTTCTTCGTTAATTCTTCCGGTGATTTCTGACTTCTGAAATACAGGATTCTTCTGTAACTGTTCTCGCCCTTTGCTTCCTAAGGTAACACTTCTTATTTCGTTTCAGAGATGCACTATTAATGTCTTGGCTGCTCCGTTCTTCTGTAACGTTGGCTATTAATCTTAATTTGAGCTTTCTCTTCTGCCAAGCTTCGTGAGTTTTACTGTGATATCCAGACTTCGGACTTCATCCATAGAGCATAAACTTCGGTGACAAGACTACCTGCTCTCACCGTTCTTACTTCTCTACTGTTCTCATGATTGACTGTTCTGACGTCACAAGTATTCTGACGTCGCATCTGAACTCCGTGGGCATCTCTATTTGACTCTTCTAATTCTCAGTCGTCTGTCTCTGATTCTAATTTGACTGTCATTCGACTGTTCCTTGAGCGAAGTCGGTCAGCTGATTTTATCACCAAATGATTGCTGACGTCATCAATACTCACAATGCAAATTTATTTAAATTTGCCAAATATAATGATAATAATAATTCTTAAAATACGTTTCAAGCCATAATAAAATAATAAACTAAAATAATTTTGTTAAATTTATTTTAACAAAATATTTCGACGATTCCATCTTCACAAATACCAATAATAAATTATTTTAACCAGTACTTACTGTCTATTTAAGACAATTTAGTCCTTGTTTTGTCCCTTATAATTAAATGCCTTATGTGCCCAGCAGTTAGCAGGCTAAGATTTTCAATCTGCGACTCAATGTGTATTCTTGATCCAATTTCCGTTGCCTTTTGAACTTAATTGGCACCATGCTTGAGCAGGAATTGAACTGCCGTCCTTCAGATTAAAATTCTGATGTTCTAGTCGCTCGACCATACTGATATCTGAAGTTCGATGGTTCAATTCTCACTAACCTTTAAGTCCAAAAGCTCACGAAAATAGATTCGCATCTGTTTTTGTTAACTTTGTGACGAATTGGCATCGTTTGTTGTTTAAGTGTAAAAAAATTAGACTTAGGTCTATTTAAAAAAATGTGGTTTTGCATTTGGCAAAGGCATCATTTTGCAAAAGGCACCATTTGATCCAAAATTTTTCGTAAACTTCCGATGAAATTTACAATTATGAAATGGAAACACTGAAAAAGAAGGAAGACTTTGAAAGGCAAGAGAAGAAAGAAAACGAAAGAGAGCTGAGGCTCAAAAAGTTCAACGAGCAAAAAAATAGAAAATGTAAACAGCAAGGAAAGCATGCACTTCGTCAATGAAGCATTCAACAAATGAGGCAGAAAGTGATCGTGCAGACAGTAGCATAGCTTGTAAATCCATCAGTCCGTTTGACTTTTTAAAATATTGAAGATCATTGATTTTTAGCACATACGGAAATCAAAGCATTTACATTCAAATGTTTTAGGCCTAAATAAATAAAAAATGTTCTGAACGTCTTTCTGAAAAGTGTATTAAAATTAATAATGAAACATTAAGCTCGGTCTCAATAAAATAAATGTAAAAAAAGTACGTAACACTCAATTAATAATTGGCCATTGCTTTAGGGGAGGTGGTGGTAATATGGACCACTTTTTTATTTTTGACAAAATCTTGAATTTCAAGTGGCTCTAATGTATGAAAATCGTCAGTAGCATTAGTATACATATCGTGTGAGATAAATATCACACATTTTTAAATAAATATTGAAAACTCTTGAATAGGTACAATTATTTAGAACATTCTACAAAAAAATGAATTGTTGAAATGGGGTTGTAATATGAAACAGATGTTAAAATGCAACAATATATCTTTATTATTGCTATTATAGTAAAAAAATCATTTATTGTTGATACTTTAATGCATTGTTTTGCTTCACATCAATAGAAAATATCGAAACTACAGAGAAAAAGTAAAAATTAATGCTGAACACTTTATAATTAAAAAAAAAACGCTCAATTAAAAATTACAAGTCTTTCATGAGCAAAAATCTGCTGATTTGATGTTTTCTTGCATTTACCATACCTTCTTGACGCCATTTCTGCCTTAGTCCCTTCTTTTCAGGTCCTAATTTGCTTCTTGGCATCGTGAGGTTGTATTATGGAACACCTGTTTCATATTACCACCAGTCGCCATATGGAAATTGACTGATCCATTCTCAGTAATAAAATATTAATTCTTAAGTACTGAATACATCATTTTGTAGTTCAGTTAATTAATAATGATATACAATATAAGCAAAACCTCATTCGTATTAATAACAGTACCAGAAATTGTGTTGAATCTTACCCTGAAAAACTTTCAGGCTTACGAAAACACACTACTTCTTCTCATAACCATACACAACGAAATACTGAAGTTACCTACCTCTAGGTGGCTAAAAGGAACACCAGCGATAGAAATTAGAGCGGTTTCCGGATGATAGCAGCAGCTACTTGCACAAAAATTTCTGTTTCATATTACAACCCTGTTCCATATTACCACCTTCTCCCCTAATATTTAAGATGAAGTGTAAGCTATAAATGCCTGCGTATAATACAGTTGACCAATTACAGGCAGATGCCTGAATAAAGACATGATGTGCCAATATTTAGACTAAAAGTGCTAGTTTTTGATCAACTAAAAATATTTTTGATATTTTGTTAAAATTTAGTCTAATCTGTGCTAATTATATCAAATTATTACAAGTTCATTAGGCCTAACACAGATATAGTGGACTAAAGCAAATAACCCCAAAATCTCACGTCATTACATAGGCTAAAAATAAAAATTGAAAAGTGGTGTCATTCACTTTAGCCTATTACATTTAATTTTCGTAATAAGTAAAAAAACACAACGAAATATCTTTATTTTTCAACTACAATAGAACCTCGATTAACCGAAGTGGTCGGGACCGGACCTCCGTCTCGTCGGTAAATCGAAAATTCCCGATAAAAGACAGCACTCAAAATGGCCGTCATGAGATCGCAAAAATTTTAACACTGGATTTTAAACATGTACACATGTACAAAATAACTAAATGTGAGATTTTTAATTATATTACTATAATTATAAAGAATAAATTTGTTCAATAGTTGTCACACAAATTAACAAAATGCGTTTTCGTGTAGTGGACTCCATGGCATAAATTAATTTTCTACATTTCGGTAAAGCCAATGCTTCTGAGACGGACAGAAAGTAGCCAATAGAAAGGCAGAAGGCAGATGGTCTTGGAGACGAATGGAATTTCCGGCAAAGGGGACAATAGAAAGGAATTTCCGACAGGAGAGGGGATGGGGGGGGGGAGAAATTGTTTATTTACCAAAAAAAATTATGGAAACCACGTCGGTTAAACGAGTTTCCGATTAAATGAGTTTCGGATAATCGAAGTTCTACTGTGGTATATACCCCAATCAACAATGATGGGATAACAATATATCGGCTTTTATTTTAGTTAGTGTAGTTGACCGTCATATACATATATCACTGATAGCAAATTAAAATGAATGCATTGCTAGGAACATAAATGAATTTTATGATTATAAGTCGAATTGAGAGTGAAAAGTCTAGCATCATTTAGCAAGTGATCTTGATCATCGGTTTATTTTTTTTTTTTTTGATGAGGACTTTGATGTTGTCTCTCTTTCGTGAACGCGAAAATGCCACATAAAACTGGCATCGAGAAAACACCGCCTCGTTCAAAAAATATCCCACGATCGCGAATGCGTACACACACAGAAAGATCTGCCCTATTGTACAAATAAGGGTTACATGGGGAGGTATCATATTTGTCTTTATTGATATTTCCATTCACCTGGGAATTAAAACCTTGCTGTTTACTGGTGACTACTCTCAACTGATGATCGCTAATTAAGCGTGAAACTGTTGTTTTAAGATGTCACTAGTGAACACCTGGTCTCAACCTATGGTGTGTTTATAAACAGTTCTTTATTATTATTATTATTATTTATTGCATTTATTATCGACTTATTGATTGATAGCTTTGAATATAAGAAATGTTTACCATACTCCTAAGATCTACAAAATAAATTATTACAATTAAAAACCTTATTATTTTAAAAAGCACCAACATTCTGTAAGTCGATCAATTTGAAAATAAAGATAAAAAATTAGCATTTAAGTCTGATCCCCACTTACAATCTACCGCCCATCATCGGACCTGGATTCAAAGTAAGGTACCAGTGAAACCGATAATTCCTTCAACCGGCGCATGCGTAGTACAACCATACAAAACCATCAAAACCAACTCAAAATTTATCAAATTAAATAATAAATAAAATAAAATTTAATTAACAAATTTTAAAAAATAAAAAAATAAAGAATTAAAAAAAGAAATTATTAAAAAATTCAAAATTTCCTCCTCTCCAAACTTAAAAGTCATTTTCTAAAATTCTTGTGGAACTATTATTGTAATTAAACTATTGTATTATGGTAATTAAATATGGAAAAAAAATTATTTCAATTCCAGTTTTAAAAAGCTCTTGTTTCTCTCTTTACTTTATGAAAGACTAGAAATAAGCAAAAGTATTTTATAATTTTCTAATTTATAATTTTTATAATTTAAATTTTAATACTGTAAATAAATATGAAAATACTTACAGTAATTAGAGTCTCCCATTTCATTTTATTGCAAAGTACAATCAGCAATATGAATTTTCTCATTTTTACTTTAATTGTATATTATAAACAAATAAAAATATAAATACAGTAATTACAATTTTAGAGATCTTATGTTTCTAATATTATTTTATTTTATTGCATTAAGCAATATATTTTATGAATTTTTATTTTATTATTATAATTAATTATCAAAATATTTTGTATTCTTTATGTCGTCAGAAATTTGATATTTTCCATTTTATTTTAATTGAAAGCCGCAATAAACAATATTAATTTGTCATGTTTTAGTTTATTATCTTATCTTAATATATAAAAATGAATCATTGTTTGGTTGTTCCGGAGCGATTCAAGTGTAGCAACACGCCACCTAGTGGCCACCTAGTGGAAACTAAATCTTTGGGATAATACTGCATTTTCACTACCTGTGTATGTAACAAGTTCTCCTTTTGGCAGATTTTTTTTAAAGAAAATGACTGAAAATTCAGAGAAAGGTAAGTTCCCCCTTTTTTTAACATCATCGATTTTTGTTTTACTTTGTACTTCATTGTTTCAATATATGATAATGACATTTTTAAATAGAAAATACGCTTTGCTATTTTACACCACGTGTTGGCAAGCCACAAAATTGACGATGAATATTTCGAATACTAATTTACAAATTTATCATCCAGAATAAAATAAAAATAATTGAATCCATTCCCCCTAAGTAAAAATTTATAACTAGAATAATAATCATTCTGAAATTATATTGTCAAAATCGGTGATAACGGAAACCCACAAGTTCACATAAATGATCGAAATGTCTAACAAATTAACTCCTTTTTTTAAAAAAAAAAACCAAATGAAAACAAATGTTTCTCGAAGCATAACATGATATTAAAATAATTTTTAATGATCCATTGCGATATTGTACTGGTTATTTTTAACAAGTGTAGCTTGGGTAATACTAAACAGAATCAAAAATTCAGCCCAAGAAATTTTTTAACAAAATATTAAAATAAATCGACTGTAAATCGAAGAATTAAATAACATCATAAAAAAATTTAAATTTTCATTAAAGAAAATACCGATTTATTGAGCAAAACTGATGAATAATGTAATTAAGAATAACGAAAGTAAATCCTGTCACAATAACGAGTAATTTAGTTTCATATTGATTAGAGTAATATTTTAATTCAAATTATTTTAAAATATTAAACTAATGTAATATTTGGTAATAATTTTGTAAGAAAAATTAATGGATTTCAACAGAGAAATCGTAACCAATAATCAATAAATTTAAAATTTTGCTGTTTTGATTGTCTTTAGCTTAGATATATAAATCTCAAACTAACAGTTATTTGGCGTTTATAGTTGTAGACACATGTATAAAACTATATATTTTATTTACTTATATAGAATATTGCTACAAAGAAAAATAATCATGCAATGATAAACTATCCGAACTAGCAAAATACATGCAGATTTTAAATGAATTATTTAAGTAAAAATCAGAATAAATACCCAGGATTATTAGAAAGTTTTAAAGAACATTTTTATGCATATTCATTGTCCGGTTGGCGATTTTCTCTCCATTTTTTTTAATTTATAGAAAAAAAATCAATGTGGACTAAAAGTATAAAAATGATTTTTGATCAAATAAATGAGCTAATCAGCTTTTTTAATTTAATGTTTAGATATATTAATTTTTCAATCATAATGTATCACGAGGATTGAGGTTTTATGCAATATAGCTGTAGATTGTTGTGAAAATAAATGCATGTTAGTGAAGAATTAATATAATCATGAATAAAATGTTTTTTGTAAGTATTTTAACTACGCATTTAGTAATTATGTTTCTTTTTAAGTTTCAGTGAATCTGTCCCTCCACAAAATAATGGAATATATTGGAAATGCTTCTCGAGGTTTGAAGGAGGGAGAAGAGAAATTAAAAGCAAAACACATAATATGCTGTGATGTGATACAGCTAGAAGATCAAGGAAGACACCTAATTATAGAAGCTCTGGTGATACGTACATCACAAATTAATGGACTGCCTGCAACAGTTACCATGAAATTGAAAGATACAGAAGACTTCACAATCTCCTGTTCCTGTCCAGCTGGGTTAAGCGGGCTATGCAAACACTGCATTGCAGTTCTCCTATA
>JAFIDM010052752.1:0-12401 GCA_023159025.1 Thereuonema tuberculata | reverse complement strand
AAAAAAACAGCGAATTTTCGAGGAGAAAAATAAAAGAAACGTCTCCTCTTCTTCAAGCCTTTACAAATAATAATATTAATATTAAATAATAAATCACGAGATTTTGAATTTACAATATCTGTGAAATATAAACAATACAATATTAATACAATATATTATTAAGTTACGAGATTTAGAAGACGATTAATTCATGAATATTACAATGAATATTATAGAACATCGTCTTCTTCACAATAATCCTCGAGTTGTGTATCCAATTTCAATTGTTTTTTATAATCTAGATCTTCAATTATTACTTTATTGTTGGGATTAAAATATTTTTCATCAATTAAATCTTTGCTTAATTTTACTATACCTTATTTATTTATTTTTATTTATTTATTTATTTATTTTTTATTTTTTTGTCTGGTAGGATGAAGGGCGATTACATAAGGGATAAGGAGACAGAGTACGATATTTTATAATAAAAAAATATTATTATAAAAATACACCAATAAAACTTGGTATGTTTTATAATAAACTTTTATATATTTTTTTTATTGGTATATTTTATAATGAATTTCTAAGATTTTAAATTATGTACGTTTCAAAGGTTTTCTTCTATATCATATATTTTTACAAATATATTCACTTTTAATTTTAATAAAAAAAAACATTTTTGTTCTTTTGTAGTTTCGATATTCATTCTAGTATTTGTTTAGTACTTGCATTCTAGATGCACTGGCTCTAAACAAAAACATTTATTTACAGTTTCAAAAAACCATTAATATTTGCTCAATAAGTCGAAGCTTACTTAATAACACCTAACAGTAAAATAATACACATTCATTACTCCGCTAATGTTAAAAACCGGGCATTTAATTCGAGAAGAGATAGATAATAAAAATCCCTTACGTCGAAAAATTTATGTTTACAATTATTATAAGCAATTTCTTACGCATAATATTTTATAAAGGAAAATATTATTAGTATTTCATGTAATTCAATAAAGAAAAATACATATTCGACATAACTGGTAAAAAATGTTATTTCATTCATTTAAATTCAGAACGTAAAGAAATAAGGATACAATAACAAAGTTTTATGCCAGCTTTTTTATAATGAACTTGAAATAAGGTCTATGGTTGGCACAAAATAAGAAGATAATCGTATGTTATCGATTACAACTTCCAAGCATGCTCCTAAGTACAGCTCCATCTATCGCACAATGTTGTAACTAAATCCAATATTTCTGATGTCAAGAAGAATCCAATTTTTTTTTTTTTTTAATCTTGTATCTTTAAACTATCTATACATTATTTTTGTATTATTTTCTTGTTATTAATATTTTTATATTACCAACTTCTTATTATTGAATTTATATTATTTATAAGATATTAGTTGTGTTTTAATTCTATTTTTTATTTTTAAATTTATTTATTTCAGTTATTAAGTATTTATTTCACCTTTTTTTAATGTTAAATTGAATCAAACAAATTGGTCTCTTCCGCACATTTAGTGGCCCTGAAAAGGGCCTTTTTATTATTTCTGTGAATTCTAAAAAACAGCCAATACAGAGGTTAATCTGAAAGAGGTTCAAAGCTTTCATCGAAATCACTGTCGTCACTGGAATCGGAAGTAGTGATGAGAAGGGGCTCCACTCGATTCTCAATGAGATGATCTGATTGCCAGTAGGCTTCTTCTACCTGCAATACATGATTGTAAGCAGCCATCCAATTATCTGACGATACATTTTGTACAGCTGCTGCGGTGAGATTTTCAATGTCACTGAGTTTAAAGGTTGTATTGTACTTACGTACATCCAGATAAATAACTGTTTTCCCTTCGGAATGTACCTGTTTGATTTGCCTTAAATATCTGTGTCGATGAGCTACAATATCAGGTTATTCGATGTAAAATTGCCTCATGTCAATTCTTCCGTACTTCATTCCTAGTTTCACACAAAGAATTTTTCGTAATGATGTTTTGCCTCCCGTGAATCCAATTTTCGATTGTAATTTTGAAAGAATTTTACTAATTGTTGGATAATCATTCTCTTGAAAAATTTCACTCACCGTGGCTCTGACAACAGATAAATCAAATTCATCTAACTCCAAAATTGGCTTAGGATGTGGTCTTCTTTTTCCTGGCGTTGAAAATGAAATCCCGCCATCGTGTTTCGCTTTTCCCTCGTTGACAACTCTGCAAACCGTCGAATTTGACAAATTTGTTGCGATAGCAGTTTTTTTTATTAATTCATTAATAGACATTCCATCACCCTCACTCTTAAAATATTTGAAAAACATTCCAAATTATACCTCTGGATTGGCTGTGTAAGGTCAGACCTTTCTTACTAACGCACACTTGTTCTTCCAATGCCGCCATGTTTTTTGATACTGTCTTTTGTTCAGTATTCCAGGAATAACTAAAGGATCCCCTTATTCCCGTTTTTATCATATCTTCTTATTTTGTGCCAACCATAACGAAGAATGAGTGTCAGATCGAACAATACACGTAATTCTATTTTAATCAAATCAAATAAATTAATTAAAAATAAAGACACCTTACGGTGCTGTTTGTCTTCTTAGAATTGAATAGATCTTAGATTCTTAGAATAGATCCTCACAGTATGTTTCTGATAGCATTTGATTGGAATTAGTTGCATATACTGGTTTTAGCAGAGCAGTCTTAATCTACATGAGGTAAGAAATGAAGGACAGATAAACTAGAATAAAACAATATAGTTTATAGAATCAATGATTACAAAACCTTGTAACTTTCGTATCGAACAATAATTATATACTTCACTGGATTCCCATTAATTAAAGTTCATTTAAAAGTTCTCTTATCTCTAACGATTAAATGGTTTTCCACCAAATGTGAAGTTCATTCAAACTTAACATTCAGCATTAATACTTGATTAAAATGATTTCCCATCAAGTGTGAAAAGTTACTAAAACTCAATATTCTGCATTAATCCTTAATGCACTGAATTCACTTAACACTTGTATGATTATAATAATCTTGCACATCAAGTATATGTTTACTGAATTGTACTATAAGAAATCACCATCTTGAATTAATTTCTTTCAAATCACTTTAGCTTTACACTTAAACAGTGAAATTCTTTTACTAATTATTTGGAGCGGTCTTATACTAAAGCCTTTAAACACTTTGACTTAAAAGTTCTTTACTTTTATCAAAAATCTTTAATTATTAAAATCTTTACTAATCTTCATAAATAGTCTTTGTGTGGTTTACTTAAACACTTTAATTGAATAGTTCTTTAACTTTATTGAATCCGTCTTTCATTTATCTTTAGTTGAAGACTTACTGATTTCAATAAATCCTAGCAATAATTTATTCTTCTTGTGATTAATAACTTTATCAATCCTAAAATGCATGGACAATATATTCAATCGTGTTCAATGTTCTAATCTAAAAGTTCTTAAACTTTCATATATGCTTGTTCCTATAATTCTTCATCAATAGTATTCGATTTTCTCATGTGTTGGCAATCTTCCAATTTCCGGGATGGGAGATACAAAAATGAAAATTACTTACATTGACGGTGAGAAATGGTTCATCAGTTCATTCATCAATCGACACTTACTGCGATGAAAATACCTTCCTGGATTTCTCTTTAATCGTCAGGTCATCGTCTGATGTGGTCGCTCTTAACGTAATGTCCTCTCTCAGGAACTCCATCGGTTAGGCTTAATCTGTTATTTATATTGTGAGTTAACTTTAAAGATTAAGTTATTCTAACTCGTTTAATTCTTAAGGTTCTCCACCTTTTAATCGAATACATTACAAGCATAGTCTATTGTAACATCAGATTTCAAACTTGTCCGATATTACCATTGCACAAACATAGCATTCCTGCTAATCTCCGTTTGTTTTGGTAACGCCATTTCTTTTTGGTGATCTTCTTTCCTTCTTCCTAACAATCCAACATAGCATTAACCATGTATACAAGACTTCCATTGTTACTGCTCTTGATGTCACATGACAAATGAACATGCTTTAACTTTCGGTTTCAAAAAAAAAAAATATTTCAAAGCCTTGAAGATACTACTAATTTAATTTTGCGATTAAGGAAAAATAAATTTCCCACAATATATATATACAGAGATTCTTTCTTCAATAGAGATATTTTGGTCAGAAATTAATTTTAAATTGACAGAGAGATGATGTTTTGATTCGTGTGATATCATAGATGGAGTGATCTACTTGCAAAGTGAATAAGTACAAGTGAATGGTGGTGAATTAACAATGTATATAAATAAAAACAAGAAATTCGAAAGCTTCCTTTGGGGTCGTCCATTAATTACGTGAGGTCAAAAGGGGGAGGGGGGGGGGGGTCCGGCAAAATCTCACCAAATCTCACCAAGGGGGAGGGGGGGTCCAAATTTTTGAAAAAAATACCTCAAGTAATTAATGGACGGCCCCTTTCCTTACAATGTTTTTCTTAATTTTTTTGCTTCTTTTTTTTTTTTTTTTTAAGTCGTAAAAACTTTCAAAATTTCAAAGCCTAAATTTTATATTCCAATTATAATCTCCCCTGAAAACAAACAATAAAATTTTATATTTCCTGAAAAAAAAAACAAAAATGAATTAAATCCGAATTTAGTTACTTGTGTAAATCGGATTAAGTATTTCAATTAATTAATTTTAATAGGATAAAATCACACGGAATTAATTAGCTAAGATACATGTTTAAGACAATGAGATATTTAAAGAAATTGGATAGTAATTCACTGCATAGATTTCATTATTTTCTATGGGAATTTCCTCTTCTCATTATCTATCGACAAGGACTTCTTTCATTTGAAATGTAAAACTTAAAAGTCGGTCCTTGAAAATGCACAGCAAGTTTCATTGCATAACCCCCCTCCCCCCTTCATTGCATGCGAAAATGAAAGAAATCTAGGATTTTCGATCAGTTTTTTTGGTTGGAAAATTCATCGGTTTCTCTGCAAACCCCTTCCTTTTCGGTTGAATGACGACGGCCATCACCAAGCCTTCCATTCCAGAATCCTGGGTAAGCATTTACCAAGTTTCAAGAAATTCAATCCAGCAGTCAAACAGTTATTATAAGAACGCACACACGAAAATAGTACAACAATTTTACTATTAAAAAAAGAATATAAAATGACAAAATTATGTGTATGCTCAGTGAAGTGGATATGCTCTTGCAGCACTAATGACCTCGTGGATTCGAGAAAGGATGGACACCAAAATAATGCTCCTACTGGATAAACCAGTACCAAGTTTGATGAAATCCGTCCAACCCTTTTGAAAGTGAAGCACAGATAAACAGATAAATTGCCAAACAGAACAAAAAAAGGTTGAAGTGATATAGTGAGATTTCGCTGTAATAAATAAAACAATCATTACAATAATTTACTAGATATACTCTCAGCTTTCCATCGAATTGTCGGAACAGAGCATGCAGCACTGAAGAGCCCATTTCGTAAGAGGAGATGCAGACCAAAATAATCAGTTGGACCATCAATAATCATCGCAGCAAATTTTAAAGAAATCCATGTAATCGTTCAAGCCAGCGATTTCGGGGATCACTTTTGAAGGGTGGAAGAATCACAGTAAAAGGACCTATATTTTCTAATTGAGCCAGAAATACACTACGTATTAAATTTTTATGCAAATCCATGTAGCAGTTTTAAAGTGATGTGGCTAAAAACAAAACAAAAATATTCAAATGGAATTATAAGATGTCATATGTTCAGACAATTAAACGAAAATTTGAAACTGAACAATTCAAAAAAAGAAAAAAGAAAGTAGTTTAATTAAACGTAGCAGAATATTAAGTTTTTAGGTAGAATTGGAATTGCTGTCAATAATAACAAAGAATTTATGGCAATGACAAGTTAAGCCTATGCTGAAAATGGCGCATATTTTTCAAGAAAACAGACAAATTCATAAGCAGGAAAATCACAGACATACGATATACAAGCAACTGTAATAAAAGATATGTAGGACATCGGGAATTTGGATAAAGGATATTAAATGCCAAAACACAATAGAACACATAAATACGCCTAATTCATATTGGAAAGAAGTGAAACATAACAAGTAATAGAATCAGTAATAAATAATTTTTGAAATAATAGTAAAAAAAAAATCGAAAACCTAATGAAAATTTTATTAAAAATAACAAACAACAAATTGATAGAAAATTTCGTAAACCTTAAAATCCAAAAAAAAAAAATATTTTTCTAGATTTAAAAATGGTGGAAAAAAGACATGAAATTAAGTTCCATTACTGCTTATAAAAGTTTTACAAATTCTTAATAAAAATCAAAGAAATCAAGTCTTCTCTATAAGATTTTGAAAATCTGACTAAAAGACTTTCTTTAATGATCACATTTTAATATAAATAACGCAATTAAATAAATGAAATCCAAAGAATGAGAATTATAAAATACAGTTAGTAGTATGTGCGGCGAACTAGACGACTGTAAATACGGCGATCTAGACGAAAATTTGCATAACAATAGGCTAAAGGGTGAAATTTGCATATTTGGGTGGATTTGCATAAAAACTGCGGTTTTTAGGGCGTTTGAGATCAAAATTAACATAATGAAAAGAAAGAGGTAAGGTGAATGAGAGAAAATTTGCAAATCATTTGCATATAGGGCTAAATTTGCATATTTGAGTGTTTGAGATCTGGATTTGCATAAAAACTGGAGATTTTAGAGCGTTTGAGATCGAAATTAACATAAGGAAAAGTAGAGTGTTATAGATTCGTATTTACATACTCCGTACCTTAATTTGCATAATTAATGAGTTTTGGAATAATTAAAAGAAACATGGGTTATAATATATCAAACTTCGTGAAATTACGAGGAAAATCGATTGATGATGATTGCTTTTTAATAATCCATACCTTATTTTGTATAATGGAATAATTGAAAGATAACTGGGTTGTAATATATCTAATTTCGTGAAAATGATAGGAGAATCGATTGATGGTCTTTAATAAATATTTTTTCTTTTGTGAATTTGTTTCTTCTTTTATTTCTTTTTTTTACTGTAAGTTTTTATCATAAGAAACTTGTGAAATGTTTTTTTTTGCTTTTATCTATTAGGGTTTTAACCTGTCTTTCTTTCTGGAAGTACTTTTTGTTTTGTAAATAAGTTTATCCTTTTATTTCTTTTTTTACAATAAGTTTTTTTATATTCTGAGAAAATTGTAAAACACCTCTTTTGTCTATTAAATAATTATCTTATATATTTCTTTCCTTTTTTTAAGAAAAATGAATTATCAAACTTCCTAATAATTTTAACCTATCTTTCTTTTTACTGGAAAGAATAATGTTTTTAGGTTTGGAAATGACTCACACTGACACAATTTTTTTTCATTGTTTTTTATTACAGACAAAAAAAAGATTACAGGGTTAAATATTTGAATTTATGTACTTCTTCTTTTTCTTCTTCTTTTTTCTTGGGGAGTAGAGAACAGCAAACTTGATGGGGAAAGCACAGTTCGGAAGTTTTCCAAAATCTGCTATCGGTTTGTTTGCGAGCAATTTCATTTTTGAAGATTGTTCGCACTTGTCTGCAAACAAACCGATCATTACTGTCTTTATTTCGTCCAAACAGTTTTAAGAACTCATGTAAAGAATAATCAGTGCATTTATATAAAATATACAAAACACAATATTGTCCACACACTGAAGAGTAGGGTCCTTGCAATGTTTTTGGATTTTCAGTATGACGGTAAGTATGCTTGAGGAGGAATCGTCTCAATGGTAGTTGTTTCATGGAACGACCGTAGGAGTCAAAAAACTCGCCCACATTGTTCTTTACCCAGAGCACAACCCAATGGGATCCGGGTCGATCATGTGGGTCGAGATTGACAACATAGGCATTACGTGTCGGTCGTTCGGGTAGCTGATCGATTGCATACACTCCGCCAAAATAGTCTTTGGTTCGAATATGGTTTTTTAATAACTCGGTGATCTGGACACTGTTCATGTTGATGAGAGTCGTATCGACGGCGTCGAGTCACGACACAATCACAAGTAACACTTTCACCACTGTCGTTGATGTTGCGGCACAGAGAAGACAACACTTGTTCGAAGCACATCTGGTCAGGAAACTGCTGCTCTGAAGTGAGGAATCTTGGGTTTTATGATGAATGGATTAGTCCATTAAGATGTTGCGGGAGGAATCAATCTCAATGACTTTTTGGAATTCGGCATAAACAATTACATTGACGGTACTTGGCAACGCTACTTTGAAACGCATATCAATTCGTACAGTGCCCTGACTATCTAATTGGAAATACCCTGAATTACTGGAACTGTCTGCTGAGAGGTCAAATGCATAAAGAGAAGAGCCTTTACCATAATCTGAATAATTAAGAGCTAATCCCGTATCACATCCTAAACGGTCAGTGACAGCAAAAAGAGAAAGGAAATTACGTGCATATAATTGATTGGTGTAATCGGGTTGATAGGGTTGACTGGGAATGGAACGTCCATCGACTGTTAAACTAATTAAATTACAATCAAAATGATGAAATCGGAAAGGGTTTTCTTTAAAGGAACCATTAAAGGCTGAATTTTCAACTAATCCTAACACGACACGTTTTGGAAGTTGACCCATAAACACATTGTCTAAATTAGCTTGTAAATTCCCTCTGGGGATGGAAAAGACTTTACATTCAACTTTTGTCAAAGGATATTTAGCTGGAGTAGTGGGTAAGATTTTGGAATGAGCTAATAAAACACTGGGACTTACTTTCACTTTACGAACAAATAACGAAGCATGTTCTATAAAAACTTTAAAGTTCGGGTTGTCAGATGGAGAAAGGAGACAAAAACTATGTGGGTTGCGAGTCAGTTTTAGTCGGATATCCACATTGTTTAGTATCAAACGTTCTTGTTTGAAGATGTCACAATGAAGCGATCCAACCAAGTCAATGGTTTTACTCTGAGCAGCCAAACTATGACGAATTTTCAATCCTGCATTACACTCCTGCACTGCTGGATCGAGATCGTTGAATTTATCTCCTTCGTCCATGTACCATCCCGAAGCCGTCATTTGAGTTGCTTTTGAATCTTGACCATGATTTAATAAAGTTTCTAAATAGGCTCGATATGAATAACAATTATCTGTGGAGGAAATTAATTTATCTCCTAAAAACACATCGACTTGACTAAATAACGATTGAAGTAATAAATTCACTGGGGTTACTTTATCATTTGCTTCCAGGGGAGTATTGTCATTTCCTTTTACAATTTTGAGTTTAATATTTAAAATGGTTTTCGAAAGGTCAACGTATTCGTCTCCCACCCCTGAAATGACAAATTCGATCGGTGAACTTTCGGTAAGGGATGCTATCGGATGATATTCAATATCCGTATTATCCTCAATAGCAACTTGGGTAGGGGGAAGTTCGAAAAGATCCAGTTCGGATTTAAAACATTCACAGGATTTCGAATGAATTAACTGTGTATCGGCCATTTTCTAATCAAAAATATCACGACCGCGTTTAGATCTTTTTCGACGTTTGACTTGTCTTAACGACTGTTTTCCTAAAAATGAACTTGTGCGAAATGGAAACCGTCTTTTTGCTAAAAGACCACTTCCTGCTTGACCGGAAATTGTATTACGGAATGCTTCTCCTAATCGTGATTTGGCCGATTCTTTAAAATCTTTTCCAGTTTCTACATCTTCCAAAATCTTACTACCACTCGCTAAGGCCTGTCTGCCTGCCATAAACGCCACTTTTTTCAAAATTGGTTTAGCTCATCGAAATAAAGACCCAAAGACATTCCCCAGCCCATGACCCCTTTGATATCGTGAACCTACAAAGATAGGGATATCACCCCCGCCTCCCGCTTGTTTTTGATAATATTGTAGACAAAGGGTGGGATCTGGACGATATTTCATAATGATTATCGAATCGTTCGAAAATGTAATACGGCGGTGACTCGTCCTTGGTGAAATGGAATGTGTGACCCTGTATCGTTTCTTAAAAAGATAGAAATTGTATCGAAGGAAGACCGTGAAACAGGCCTATAATATAATGTATGAAACGATTTACTAATCAAATCACCGTGTTTACCATCGACTTGAATCAATCGAAGCAAAGGAGCAAATGTGTCTCCAACAGGAGACGCTTCAATAATATCGCAATAAACGAAAATGGAGTAAAAACCAAAGCGGAAATCAATTGACGAGGGCGCCTCATGTTTTCCCTGATGAAAATTAATCTGCTTTTGGAATCCTAAAAGACCTGCTAAATTTTCAGTTAAATGTAAACTATAGGGTTCTGAAAGTCACTGAGATACGTTCGGTCAGAGGGGAAAATTCAAAGAAAACACAGCGTTTTTCAGGATCACGTTCACCATACCGAACTTCAACATTCACATTTAGATAGTTTGTTAATAACTGTGGATTCGAATAGTAAGCCGAAGGAATGTTAAACGTTTCTATACCTGCATCCTCATCATTAAACAACTGAACATAAAATGTAAAAGAATAATTAACATCAATTTTTTGAATGGAAGATTGTTCGGAGGCAAACACTGGTTCAGTGATTCGAACATAAGCTACATTATTTATTGTCTTTTCTTTCAATAAATATTCCAATTGTAATGGTGAGAAACCTAATTGAATGACTATTTCTCGAGGAAGCCATATTTCAAAATATTGTGGATTCACTGAAATGGATGCCCGCCATTGAGAATTTAATTGTTGTGCTGTGAAAGTGTTTTCTAATTGTGCAATGCGTCGAGGGGATGTTTCATCTTTGATTAACACCGTTTGTAAGTCTTTCATAAAGGTACGAGGTGGGGAATATTTTTTCTTAAAGACAAATTCTTTTTTCAAAACGGTAAGATCTTTATTCTTAATGTTAAAATTTCCACCCGTTTCTGGGGTTAAATTGTACCATGTGTGGGGATAATGTATTTAGAAATGACTGTTAGGCCCAACACAAGAATAAACAATCAAAATGCCTTTTCAGATTCATTTTTATGAGGGGAACTAGAGTACAGCTGTTTCACCATTCTATTGGATCTTCAGCTCTAGCCAATCCCCTCGATAAAAATGAATCAGAAAGGCTGTCCTAAGGTGAAACCATAAGCCAAACTGGCTATGACCTCTCCGAAGGCAAAAGGCAATGAAATAAATAAGGCAATAAGGCAATGTGGGGATAATGTAATTCCGTCAAACAAACTTCATAAGGTTCTGTTAATTCAATACGTCTTGGTAATTTCATGGTAAAACTAGTGAGCGAATTCTCTGGAAAATATTCCATAGTGGAATTGGAAGGTAATGTTAAATAAAAATTATCTGACATCGCTAGCAGGAACCCAACTATCAAATTCTTTTGAATAACCTTGCCACCTGATCAAATATTGTTTTTTCGATCCTTTTCCTTTCTCTTTAAGAATTTTTTCAACGGGATAATAACTTGTTTCGTCTTTACGTACCACTTGTAATTCAAAAGCATAAAATGTACCGAGAATGGGTTCGTTTTTATAATCAACTAAACGATAAACGGGAGGATTACGATTCAGTTTCTCCACAATTCGAAAGATTTCCAAAGTCCAACCTCCTTCGTATCCCTTTTTAAATGGACGTCTCGATTCGGAAATACGAACGTATTCGCCAACTTTTGGTTGTTGTCTGATAGGTGATTGTATCAGAGTACTTTTTTTATATAATCGTTGCCACACCTCTGTCTGATTAGAGGGTGTTACTTCAATAGGCGCTCGTCCAATGGATCGATGATACGTACGATTGTAAGAATCAACAATGTCAGGCAGTACGTCAATGTATCGATACGATTGATTGTAAAAAAACCATCGATATAAACGTTCTTTTAAGGTACGATTGAATCTTTCAACAATGGCACTTTTCGTTTCATTATTGGTCGTAAAATAATGAATTTGATGATCTTTCAAGAACGATTGGAAAGTTTCATTTTGATATTCTTTTCCTCGATCCGTTTGTAAAACCTCGGGTGGATGAATGTTTTTCAAAAGTTCACGAAAAGCTTGTGTTACTTCTATTCCACTTTTTCTTTGAATGGGAAGAACATAACTTTTTTTGGAAAACACATCGATAATGGTGATCAAATAACGTATTCCATCATTATATTTTGCTAATTTAGACATATCGACTAAATCACTTTGCCATTGTGAATTAATTCCAGCAACAATTGTTCGATTTCTTGGAAAATGATATCGTACTGGTCTGTATAATGAATAAGTATCATTCTAAACATCTCACCAAATTTAAATGTAAAATAACTACATTTAATACAAAAAGCAAATTTTCGAAAAGATGGCGTCTTTTCTTTCTCAAGCCTAAAATAACAATAATTTGAAGAACAATACTCTAAATTACATAAAATTCCTCGAGAAAATATAAATAATATA
>JAFIDM010052751.1:0-12402 GCA_023159025.1 Thereuonema tuberculata | reverse complement strand
TTTAAATTATCTACATATATAAAAAGAAAAGTTCTGACTCACTCACTGATAACGCCCAGCCCAAACTCTTGGACCTAGAAAGCTAAAATGTTGCACAGAGGTTCCCTTTATGATGTAAACAAGGAATAAGGCATGATTTTTCGAAATTCCCATGGGATAGGAAATAAAGAGGATTTATATTTTCGCTTTAAAGTTGCCTTATCGATATGTAGGTGTGTGGCGCCAATCCTCAATATATCTGAGTTATCCGGAGAAGGTCACAACGGGCTGGGAACTCATATATTTTCCGATCTCGATATTAATTTGCTAAATAAATAAAGTAGTTTTTTTATGCTTTATACAAGGATTCCGGAGCGAAGTGACGGTATCCGGCTAGTCTATTATATTTATCCGACCTAATTCTATATTATTTTGATGATCAGTCATTGTGTTATTCAAAGCTTATTTGTTTTGTTTATATAATTTACATTTTACTGTGCGGTTTTCAAAGGCAGAGCTACCACTGCCGGACGATTTTACTCCACAGAGGGGTGATACGCTGAGATGGGTACTTTCCCAAGAAATATTTTAGACATTTTCGCTTTTAAGAAAAAAATAACGGAGGAGCATTTTTGCAATAGTATTTATTCTTTCCATAATTCTTTCCCGAAAAGCGCAAATAGAACGCAGCTACTAGTAAACTAACACTATAAAAAGTAAACATTCCATCTTTGTTTCACCTCGCCCCTATTTTGAAGAAATCGAAGGAGATGTGACGCCATCGCAAAGGCGTTGAAGGCTCTCGTAAACAAAACCGAACAGCAGTGATATCACCTTTACATTAGATGTTGATAATGTTAGCATTTTCATTTTTTCTTATTAATATTTTATTATTTTTAATCCACACAATTTTATATGCTTTTACTTTGGCTTCTGTTTTGGTTTTCCATAGTAATTTTTTTAAGTTTTGCGTTAAGTTTTCATTAATATCTGGGGGAACGGCAGTGCCCCCGCCAAGACGAGCCGAAGGCAGGAAGGGCACAACGTACCTTTTCTGGAAGTGTTTCGTCGTAGTTTCGAACCCTCATAGCTTCGGCCTGGATAATAGTAGAGAGCTCAAATTTTCAGGATATGATGCAGTTACCATACTAATGAAATACGCAAAGTTTCATTTATTTAGCTCTTATACTTTGGATTTTGTTAATACCTAAAATACGTCGATTCCGTCACTGACTCACTGACTCATGATCATCAAAACCTCTAGGGTATTTCCTGAAGTCCTAGAAAGCTGAAATTTGGTATGCAGGTTAGGATTAGCACATAAACAACAAAAAAATTCAGAAATGCGTAACTTTCACAATCCAACCCCTCATAAAGGGGGGGTCTGGTTATGTATTATCGAACCCTCATAGCTTCGGCCTGGATAATATTGGAGAGCTCAAATTTTCAGGATAAGATGCAGTTACCATACTAATGAAATACGCTAAGTTTCATTTATCTAGCTTTTATACTTTGGATTTTATTAAGATCTGAAATACATCGTACCCTCAATGCTTCGGCCTAAATAATACTGTGTAATAATGTGATTTCTTCCAAAGTGCAAACAGCTTGTATATACAAGTTGACCAATAGAAAAACAGAAAAGTAGGGTATTGAAAAAAAATCCATTTTCTAAATAATCTTAAAACTAAATTTAGTTGTAATAGATAATTCCACCCAAAACATTTCATGTAAAATAAGTTGCCAAGACTCCCATGCTCATAACGCTTTCACTGTTAAAAAGTTATCAGATCTCATCTTACAAAAAGAAATGAAATCCCACCCAAAACATTTCATGTAAAATAAGGGGTTGCCAAGACTCCCATGCTCATAACGCTTTCACTGTTAAAAAGTTATCAGATCTCATCCTACAAAAAGAAATGAAATACCACCCAAAACACTTCGTGTAAAATAAGTTGCCAAGACTCACATGCTCATAATGCTTTCACTGTTAAAAAGAAATGAGATCTCATGTAGAGCCAAGCCCCTAACTCTACGAGGCCTAACTCTACAAGCCCTAACTCTACAAGCCCTAACTCTAAAAACCCTATATCTTGGTCAAAAAGTATGGCTTGGCCGTTTCATGGAACTATTTCATCTCACACAAAACATTTCATGTAAAATACGTTTACAAGATGCTCATAACGCTTTCACTGTTAAAAAGTTATCAGATTTCATATAGTGCCAAGCCCCTCACTATACATGCCTAACTCTAAAAACCCTACTATCTTGGTCAAAAAGTGTGCCTTGGCATACTCCATATCCCTTACATAACTCCATGGGATTGTCTGTGTGACAGCCACAAAACGGCCAAGGCATACTTTTTGACCAAGATATAGGGTTTTTAGAGTTAGTGCTTGTAAAGTTAGGCCTCGTAGAGTTAGGGGCTTGGCTCTACATGAGATCTCATATCTTTTTAACAGTGAAAGCATTATGAGCATGTGAGTCTTGGCAACTTATTTTACACGTGTTTTGGGTGGGATATATATTTCCTGTTACATTTTTCAAAAATATCTGCATTTGTTATATTTCTTTTTTGCTTATATTGGAAGAACCACATATCTCTTTCCTTTCTATTTAGAAATTTAACTATTATAGGTCTTATTTATTGATTTTACTGTATCTATGCATCACATCAATACTTTCAAGAGGGCTTTTAATATTTAAAACTCCTCCAATTTTTTTCTACCAATGCTGTTAAGTTTTCATTATCGTTTTCTTCTACTCCTACAATTTCCAGCTTATTTTTCCTTTGCTGGGCTTCTAATCTGTCAATATTTTCCTATAATTTTAGTATTTTCTCCTTATAATAATTATTTTCATGGTTAAACCGTGAAATACGGCACAAGCCAATCAGCATCTTCGGAAGGATACATCGGTGACGGGTGGTTTACCGCTTCGGTGACCGTTAGTTGCAGTGGCCTAAGTGGATTCCTGAGTTGTGTTGGTGCTTGGAATTATCGTAAAAGGTTTGTTCTTTGTTTATTTTTCCGGTTTAATGGTTTTTATGCGCCTAATTCACCGTGGTTGCTCCTTTTAGCTAGAGACGGAAGCGGCCATCAAAAAAAGTTCAACGAAGGCGTGTGCCGTGATCTCCGTTTTAATCATTTTCATTTATCATTTTATTCATATTTTCTGTGATTTCCTTTTGGTTATCCTGATATTTTTGCATTTTACTTAGAATTTCTTCATATTGTTTGTTTACAAAATCAATAGATTTTCTTATTTCTGAAATGTCTCTTAAAACGGTTTGATCCAATTAGTTTCCAATGCTCCCATTAGCCGCAACCGTTATAGTTTTCTCGGGGGAAGGATACATCAGAAGTTCATTTTGAATTAATATCCGCGTATTGTCTTTGTTTTCATTTTTGTCAGTTATAATTTTCTTATTACGAGTTGTAATTCTTTTTTATTTATCACATTTCCATGTCTTTTTCCTATATGGAAAGAGACATCTACATCTCTCACCCTCACGCAACTTCCATGCTGTTCGGCGCCGCAAGGTAGACATCTTAACTCCTCCGATTTAAGTACAGTAGAACCCCGATTATCCGAGTTAATGTGGACCAAGCCTAACTCGAATAACCGAAAAACTCGGTTAAAGCGAAAATTGTAAATAAAATAAATCGTTTAGGTTTAAATGTATATTTTAACAAATACAAAAGTTATATAGATACACTACATACAATTCATATTGAAAGAGTTCTTTTACTTAAACCTTACCTTTTACTTTTCTGCACACCATTTTTCTAATTCGTTTCTCTTCCTTTTCCAGTCTCCAACAGTAACAGCTCCGACACCGAGATCTTCCGCTACTTTCTTTATTGATTCACCATTATCTATTCTTTGGATTGCTTCTAATTTTGTTTCTATAGAAACAACAATTCGCTTTCTCTTATTGCTACTCATTTCAGAAGAATTGACAATGTACCATCGTACTTTTCAGATACACTGGACAATGTGACCAATCGAAACCATTCACCGATTCCAGGGAGGTGATCAGTCGAAACCATTTCCCGATTCCAGGCAGGGAATCATGTTACCAGCCAAAACCATTTCCCGATTCCAGGGAGGTGATCAGTCGAAACCATTTCCCGATTCCAGGTAGGGGGTCATATGACTAGACGAACAAAGATTAATTGCGACCAATATTCTGCGAATTCTCTTTCGTTTTCCTGAGTGTTTGTGAGATCAAGTTCAGAATTTTTATCGGTAGCTATAAAAATGAAAAATGTAGAACCAAAAAAAAAATAAAAAAATCCTAGAAGTAGCTCGGTTAAAGCGGAATCTCGAATAATCGGGGTTCTACTGTAATTTGTTGCATTCAACTTATTTAATTTTTAATTTAGTGTATTCACTCATATTTCTGTGCCTTGGGAACTACTTCTATACTTACTGAATAAAATATTGTGCTTCAATTTCTGGAATTGATGACTTTGAAGCGAAAGCGAAATTCCGCACGTCTTCCTATTATGACGCATGCGCTCTCTTTTTATTTTATATTCATGTTTATATTCTAATCAGTTATTATGGTTTATTAAGTTTGGCTTAGCTTTTTTTTCGGTTGGATGGAAAATTTCATAACCTTTTCCGTTATTGCTGTTCCATCAATATTAGTTTAAGTTCGTATTTCTTCATAGTCCTAAGTAAAGAACAGGAAAATGTTCAATATCTGAAACAGTTTTTAGCGGCCACTAGATTAGAGCTTGCTGGATGTCAAACACTCTGAAGTGGCCAAACGGTCAGAGTTATTAGAATGAAACCATCACCATTGTGTTCAGCATCAAAAAATAGGTGATCATGTCCAAAAAATCAGATCTCTAGGACCACTCCGGATGTTGGGGGGTCAAAAATGGTCGCTCCCGATAAAGAGGAAAACGGCAATAGACTTCCCCCAATATCGACCCTTCTGAACACATTTTGTTTATAAAATTGAACTATTATGGGGCCGCTTTGCTTTCGACACTGTCTCAAAGCATTAATTTATCTTGTTTATTCTAAAAGATCATGTACTAGAGTTGGTATCTACATCCTGCAACAGTCAGTTTGAGTGCACGCATGGATTGCTAATTCATTCTTTTTTTTCATGACTGTTCTTCTTGAGTTAAAGAATTCTAATGTAAACGTATTGGAAGAAGTAACTAAAACAGGATCATTGCATCAATACATAAATGAAGCCCGATATTTACGGCCGAAACACAGGAATAAAATGAAAATGTATTCAATGGACTTCATTAATGAATTCCGAAGCTAAAAAAAAAAAAAAAAATATTTGTTTTTTTGTTTTTGGTTTAATTAGTGTTTATATTCATAGTTTTAAACATAACATTTGACAATCCGTAAGTTCTGAGCAATATATTCTTCTTAAAATAAGCTGAGGAGATTAAATTACTAAACAAGACAAGATCAGATTCGAAAAAATAAAAACAAATATTTTGCTAAGAAATCAAAATTGTTAGAAAACAGCAATCAATTATGAATCTAAGAAATTTCCTTTCTGCTTTCCATTCTTCTATCCTTCTTATATTGACGGTAATTGAACGATTTTTGTTGTTGATCTTTATAATGGCTCCCAGAATATTTATTCTTGATGAGCTCGGACACTTTTTCTCCAATCATGAAACAAGACGCTTGAGTGTGACCAGCAATTGGCTCTGGCATAATGGAAATATCAGCAACTCTTAATCCTTGCATTCCATATACTCTATAAAATGAAGAAACATAATTTAAATGTAACCAATCACGACGTAGTATTATGTCATTCTGACAAGTAAAGGTCACGATAACGTCACCGGAGTTGACGGTTCAGACCGTGTGCATTCGAAAGATCTTCCATAACTAAGTCAATCAGCAAAATTGCAGCGGCAGACAGCCAGGAGTACAGGAGCTCTGAGGGTACAAAGTTAACATGGTGACCGATGGGAAATCATTTATAAGTCACTGCAAGAGGCTTATAAGTAGCCTGCAACCTTAGATAAGGATGAGACAGACACAATAAGCAGATTTTGATTGGAAAATAAGCAGGAAATTGTTATTGATTAGCTTCAAATCAGATACAATCGATGGGAAATTCAGAGTACAGGGCGTGCGAAAGGCAGATACTCTGTTCACTGACAAAGGGTACGACTGCGTCACCGGAGTTGCCGGGCAAGTGGAACCTTTCCTGAAAGCTTGTCCCAGGGGAAGTTCACTGGTCGAGTTTGCCGGGCGGACAGCCAGCAGGAGAGGAGGACACAAGCTGAGCACCTCTTTCTGCTGCCTCTCACTTCTCTTTTTCTCTTTTTTCATCCAGCCATGTGACGTGTACTTCTTCCGTCCGTATAAGTATTTCGTCCGCTTCATCACAGACACTGTGATATTGGAGACGGATGATGTGAACGGCACAGGGATCGATTCTTGGCACTCCAGTCATTCACGCTGTATCAGTTCAGTGCTCCTCGCTTCAGAAATATGATTCTACAAATGTGGGTACATGATCATTGAACCTGATCCATGGATAAATCCCAACGACTACTGCTTTGACTCGATCGTCAATGACAGGTGCTTCAAGTGTGACAGCATTGCATTCGTTAAATGTGGTCACTGAGAACAGAGTATCTGCCTTTCGCACGCCCTGTTCTCTGAACTTCACATCGTTTGTATCTGATTAGAAGCTGATCAATAACAATTTCCTGCTTATTTTCCAATCAATATCTGTTTATTCTGTCTGTCTCATCCTTATCTAAAGCTGCAGGCTACTTATAAGCCTTTTGCAGTGACTTAAAAGTGATTTCCCATGGGCCACCATGTTAACTTTGAAGTCTTAGCTCCTACACCCTTGGCTGTCTGCCGCTGCAATTTCGCTGGTTGGCGTAGTTATGGAAGAACTTTCGAATGCACATGATCTGAACCGTCAACTCCGGTGACGGTGTCGTGCCCTTTACTTGTGAGTAAAGTTTCAGCAATTCATTTTAAGTTATTCTCAAATTTATTTCATAAAATCGAGACATTTTAAAAGTAAACAAAAGACAAACAAAAATGAGCTCATTTCAGCTGTCAAGTAATTAAATTTATTAATATTTTCTAGTTGTTGAAACATTACTGGTTTGATTTTTCGACGAATCAGTTATGACATGATCGATTTTTAAATTGGTCTAATAAAAGTGAAAACTGTTACCTATAGAATCATACTTGTGGCAAAGTTATTTTCATACTATAGAAATAAGTTACAAGGACGTATCGCAGCGGGCGACTTCAAAAATTCATTGAAAAACAATTCCCGAAAAATAATCAAATGGCTTATAAACTTTGATATTAGAAATGTGAAACATATGTTTTTCCTTTTGTTCCTATAAAAATTAACGCCACTTTCACTATTAAATAACTTTACTATTAAATTTATATTCAATAACTGGCAGAGTCAGAGATATGTGTTGACTAAGGGCCACAGCGAACACTGTGGCAGTCACAGTGTTTCATGATGCAATATCACAACAGTGTATGTACGTGAGAAGTAAATAATACGTTCCAATACATCACGGGACGCTGGTGTAATTTGTTAGTCTGAAATATATACGTTATTATTTAACATGGACCGTTTCACGACTGCTGAAATGGCTAACTAGTATCTGTGAGGGATTATCTGAGTGATACGTTTGGGGACCAATTATGGGCCGGGTTGGATCCGTCGCCTGGCCACCGAGATCACCCGAGTTAACATGCCTCGATTTCTTCTTGTGGGGACACACGAACAACATCGTGTATTAGACTCTCTTTGACTCTGAAGATGATCTCGTCGCAAGAATTGTCGCCGCTGCAACTGTTGATGAAATGGCGGGAATTTTTGAACATATTCAACGATCAATACTTCGACGTTGTCATGCAAGCATTGCTGTTGCCGGTCGCCACTTTGAACACCTTTTGTGATTGAATATATTGTTACAATCATGTCCAATCGTATTGTATAAACTCTATCCAACATCTCTTTCAATGCCCCCTGGCGCCGATAGGTGAAATCAGCCGATATACATTCATTAACAAAATAAAATTTTGTACTGAGAGTTTTTTAGCAATATTTATAAACATGTGATGTCTTCAAAAGCACATTTCAAGCTTCATCCATCATTTCCATTGCGGATGTTTAAATATCTTCAGTGACAGAAGACAAGAATTAATTTTCAGTATATCCAGATAGTTGGGATGAGCTGATATTCATGGAATTCCAATGGCATCGATGAATGTAAATAGAAAACGCTTGTCATAAATAAATAAAAAAAGACAAATAGAAATTAAATTCTCGTCATGTAGGTTTTACTCACTTGTGGGTTTAACGTGTGTTTATAATAATACGGTTGAAGTTAAGGCCACCACACATGGATGATTGAATAAATTTTTATATACAAAATAACTTATATACATTTCCAGTACTGAGAACCTTTTTTTAATAGAAATTAACATAATAATCTCATTTCTCTTAGCCAATGACTATCCCTTACCTTTCATCACCTCTCAAATCACCAATGCTCTTGAGCGCATTTATAACCCCGCTCGCAAAAGCCTCAACAGCAAAACATTACACGTTTCTATCCCCTTTCATCCCACCATCTTCCCAGCTTTAAAAAGAATTTTGAATCAATATAGCATCACCCTCACATCCGCTATCAAACACACTGTCCACCGCTTTCTTAGTGGCGATAACACTATCCCTGATGATGTGAACACAAAGGGCGTGGTTTACGCCATACATTGCAAGGGACAGAATTGCAAATACATCGGTGAAACACGCCAAGCTTTAAAGAAGCGGGTTGCTCAGCACACTTCGGCTGTCAAGAATAGGGACTTCAATTATCTTACTGTTGGTCATACTTGCAGTACCAACCACTCTCTGAACGTCGAGCGGCCAAAAATCCTTTGTAAAGAGGTAAATGATTTCAAAAGAAAATGTAAAGAGTCCTACTTCATCATCACAGACAAGAGATGCTATAACGAGAATCTTTCTGTACACACGATCCCCCAATACGGTTTCCACAAGTTCTTATAATTCTCCGCCTTATTGCACCCGTTCCTGTCTCCAGTGTTTTTGTCGTTTCCTCTTTTTTCTTTATTTCCTTTCTTCCCTTCGTCTTCAACAGTGCATATATGTGAGCGTATGTGTGTGTGTTAGTATGTATATATGGGTTTGTATGCATATGTATTGCATTTATGAACGTGAAAGCGTGCGTATATATCCATATGTATGTAGATACGTATGCGTGTGTATAAGTTGGTATACAATTGTATGTGTGATTCCTTTAATGCCCATAGCCAAACTAATACAAATCTAGTGATGAAAATTGATATACAGAACAAAATTAGTGTAAAAAACATGAAAAAAAAATTTTTTCTAAAAAAAAGTAATTTGAGTATATGTATTGGAATGTCCAATATATTGGACATTGGTCATTCACGGTATGAAATCATGAATTTTTATGAAAGTCACTAAAGTAATTTTTTGTATTAGTTCCAATACACAAATGAACTTTGTACTTCACACACACAAATTTCATCTTTCTTTTGCAACCCTGAGCTTTACAGCGCTGTCCATGGACAACAGAGTCTCTGCTTGGCTAGTGATTTTCGCAATCAAATGTGGAACAGACTAGGCACGCTCTGTTTGTTTCTTGTTTCACCCCAAAAGCGGAAGCCTGCACCACTATGGCATCTCACACTAAGCCGACGGCATCCGAACGAAGACGCCATGTCTCTAGGCCTGTCATCCCCGTCTATCATCCCACCGCCCAGATCTACCCAGTCGGTTATCAACGCACTGTAGCCGGTTAGGCCTACACCGTGTTAGACCTACTATGCCGCCGCCTAAAAAGTTATGGAAACTACAAATTATTCAGTAATTTTAACAAATAAAATTTGAAACAGAGATTACTTTTTCTTAACAAACCATACCGTTATGGACCAAGGTCCAATATATTGGACATTTCGCTAATGATCTGTAATATTGCTGTCAAATGCATTTAAGCTCTAAAATTTTTCATTATATTACAACTTTAGATATTCTATTTCATATATAACATGTATTTGTTATTTTAAATTTTGTCTAAGATTGCAAATTTACTTAAAAAAAGAAGATATTCATGTCGTTCTGATTTTGTAGGGAGACGCCATTGTTTAAAGTAATCTCATACAATCTCGCTAAGAATGCAACACCTTGCAGTACATGAGGTCATACAGCGATTCAA
Source organism: Thereuonema tuberculata (assembly GCA_023159025.1). Lineage (NCBI taxonomy): Eukaryota > Metazoa > Arthropoda > Chilopoda > Scutigeromorpha > Scutigeridae > Thereuonema > Thereuonema tuberculata. The sequence goes on along the minus strand of JAFIDM010052751.1, from coordinate 2,173 downwards.
ATAGTGGACAATGATCCTTTAATCATTTCTCTAGGTGCAGTAGTTACTGAGAATTTTTTTTTTTAAAAAATGTCCAATAAATTGGACATTGGGCTGTAAAGGGATATATAGTTTTGCATGCATGAGTGTATATGTATATGTATATGTATATGTATGTATCTGTGTAGATATATATGTGTACATATGTATGAATATGTATGTATATGTATGTGTGTATATATGTATATGTGTATATACAAATAAACATTTTTTTTTTTATTTTCCTTTCTTCTATTATCCTCTTTGCCTTTTTCCTTCATCTATTTTACATATGTGCTCATATGGGGACGTCACTTTTTATTTGTTTATTAATTTTTTTTATTTTTTTTCCATTGGTGCCCTATCACGACCATTTCAATTGTTTGTTGTTTAATTTGCTCTACTTATCGTATCATAAGTATTGCAGTGTCCACCTCCGTCAAAACAAGGATAGCCAAAGGGAACTCAACAGATGCTACTCACCGACCCCCCGATATGACAATGGTTCGAGCCAAGGTCACGTGTCCCTCCCGCTCTCACTTCAAACTCTTAATTTTTGTATTAGCTAACCTGAAGAGGGGGTGGAGATCACCCCGAAAGATCAAGTGTATTCTTTATTTTGTATATAAAAATTTCTTCAATCATCCATGTGTGGTGGCCTTAACTTCAACCGTAGGTTTTACTCACTTCAGTTTATTGTCCACCACAGCTAATGGATCATTAGAAGGCCCCATTTTACAGGTACCGGCAGCATGAGAGGCTCCTAATGCCATAAACTTAATCAAACAACGAGTAAATTTTTCTCTGTTCTTTATCAAATATTTACAAGGAGGTATTTGTCCATTTAACAGAAGTCTAGGACGAAACTGCTGCATAGCTTTGGTATTCATAAGTGCTTCGATGTATCCTAATCCTAATATAAACAAAAAAAAATAAATAGCAATGTAACTATACATTTCTCCATACTTACACAATTTCAACCATTTCGAAACATATTTCAGTTACAAATTTAAGGCTGTTAAACAGCTTATCAATACAATACGAAATTAACTCAAAGCATAATTAACTTATAATGATGCTGTTAAAGAATACATTCAATTTGCGTTCAATTTGAATACGTTCTTGGTTGAACTACAAAAGAATCTTTAAGTAGCTTGCCCTTAATATGAGTATAGAAGATAATAAATTCTTAAATGCGAAGTTTAATGCATGAAAGTGTGTAATGCTTTCAGTTACTATGTCCGCAAAATTCTACATGGGCCTAACAGACTGACTGAAAAAATATTTAGAACAAACAAGCTGTCAAAGTGAAATAAAATTAAATGAATAAATATTTCAAGCTTATAGAAAGACAAATGAAGAAAGACTTCACGATTAATAGTAATATTAGAACACTATTATTTTTAGTAATTATTTTTATGCCACCTTCAATCATAACCTTGACATCGTCATCATGAGAAAAGTACTTGGGGTCAATGAGTGGTTGTTGATGGGAATCACTGCTCCTTAATGTTAAGTAGCCTCTACTTTTAGGTTTAAGCAGGATGGGAAGTAATGTTACAGCCTCTTGTTCAGCTGGTGGAATAATTTTTGCTATTTCCTAATAAGAAAAATCAAAATACAAGACTGAAGTTATTAGATCTTAAGCTATTTTCAAATTTAAGTTTTATATTAAATTTAATATCAACATAAAGCTGTTTGCTTATTTAAACAAGTTTGTTCCTTGGCAACGCTTATCGACTCACTTTTTTTACCAAAGAGCTTCATTTTCTTAATTTTTTAAACTCCTTAATCAGTGATCTAAAACTTGCTAAACCTGCTAAAACTTTTGAGACAATCTTTTTCATCATATTTTTTTCACATGAAAATGAAAATTGAAATAACAAAAATAGATGATTATAATAAGGAAATCATATATGAAGAACAAAATGTAAGATGAAATAAAAGCTCCTTAATTTATCCCAAAACATCTATAAAAATTTTTTAATGAACATCATTCCTTCCTCTTAGGTACTTAAGTTTTATTTGTTTTAATATGTTGCTAATATGTAAAGAACGTTTATATTTAATTGTTAAAAGATAATCTTTTCTTAGTTACCTACAGGGTATCCGACAAGTCCCGCATCATAGGAGATATCATTTGTTTGTCAACAAC
>JAFIDM010052750.1:0-12404 GCA_023159025.1 Thereuonema tuberculata | reverse complement strand
TTACGATTACGAACTTTATGTGTGAGAAAGAGAGCTATTTTTATTTTCTTTATTTATTTTTCTGGGAGGGAGGAATTTAGAACTCGAATTTAGAACTCCCCAGTTAAGTGATATCTAGGGTCGTCCCTGAAAGTGTTCGTCCCCGAAGGTGATGATTATCCCTGTTACCTAAGCTAACCCCAGATCCAGAATTTTACATTGTACAGAATAGAGGCCTAGATGAAACTTATAAAGAAATATCAATATGTTAGTCACCTAGAATAGAGCACATGCAAATTGTGACATATGAAAGTTTGTAGCAGTTTCGTTACAAATTTGTTCATCTCTATCCAGAGACAACTTGTATCAGGTGAAGAGTATGTTAATCCAAATGTTTCTTATTTTTCCACAGTAGTTTTGCTTAATGTTAATAACTCATTGTTTTTATTACAGACAACAGTTCCACGAGAAGAAGCAAGTGATGATGTTCTCATGGCTGAATCTGTGCAGGAAACCAACCACTTGCTAGTTATTATTGATGACGCTGCATCAATTGGGGACACGCCAAACCGAAATGACTCAGCAACGATCCATACCAAAAGAGGTGCAAACAACTCCAAGCCTCCAAAAATTCCAAGCTTCCAGAATTTTCCAGTTTGATCGAATAGTTGTTTGCAAAAATTTCTTTTTAGCTACTCTGGACATATCAAATGGAAGATTAGATTGTGCGTTAAAGAAGAGAATTCCGAATGTTGGTGGTATGTGTAAAGGTGATCAACGAGGCCACCATCCTCCAAGCAAACAAGACTCCTGATGATATCAGATTCCATGTAAAGGCACATATTAATTCGTTTCCAGCTTTTGTTAGCCATTATTCTAGAAAAGACAATAGCAAAATCTTCACCTGCACTTAACATTTCGAAGATGTTCGAACTTTACAAAGAACGATGTGCAAAGGACAACGTAGCTTGTGTATCTGTGTCTTACTATAGATCAGTCTTTAATATAGAGCGAAACCTTAGTTTTTACATCCCTAAGAAAGACACGTGTAACAGATGTGATCGAATGATGACAAGCATTCAAGCAACGAATGACACAGTGGTAAAAAGGAAACTGAAGTAAAAAAGCAGGTGCATCTCCGAAAAACTGAGAGAGCAATGGAAGCCAAAAGCAAGAAGCTGAAAAGGCCAAAAAAGATGGTGATAAAGATTTTATCACTTTTGATCTGCAGAAGATGCTACTAACACTATTATTGGAAACTAATGAGGCCTGCTATAAAAGGCAACTGTCCACGTACAATTTTGGAATTTACAGTAAATTATCTGGGATTGGAACAATGCATGTTTGGCATGAAGGTGAAGGTGGCCGTGGTACTCAAGAAACAGGAACGTGCCTTAAAGTATGTTTGCAGTCGTCTTCCTGATATCAACCACATCGTTGCTTACAGTGATTCTTGTGGCGGACAAAACCGCAATGAAAAACTCGCAAAGTTCTCGATATACATTGTATTGAATACTAATACTAAAACGGTTGACCATACGTTTAGGGAACCCGGTCATTCTTTTCTCGCTTGATAAGGAAAAGCAAGAAAAAGGGAGTTGGCATAGGTGTCCCAGATGACTGGATAGATCTGATCGCAGAGTACCGTAAAACAAATAAATTCAAAATGGTCAAACTTACACACTACGATTTCTTATCGGTCGACAATATGAGCGCCATAACTGTCAACAGAAAAGTCGACATCAACAAAGAATGCATCAACTGGATGCGTTTTGAAGAATGCAAACCACTACAGTTTCAGTTCAAAGATACTTTACAAGAAGAATTGGCATTTCGCACAGTTGATTATACAAAGAGACGTGGTAGAAATTCTTCTGGCTTACCAACCCCAACACAGCTAAGCCGACTTTACAAAGGAAGGAAAGCTATCAAAAATGCAAAGTGGAATGACCTGCAGCGACTCACAGAGTATTTAAGAAATGTTGACCATAAACATTTTACTATAATCTGCGGTACACAGGTGACGACGAAGACCATACTGAAAAGGACGTCGACGAGGGACTCACTGATGAGGAGAGAGAACCAAAGTAAATAACACTACTTAAGGCTAGTATTTCATTGCAACACTTTAACAGACACACTTAGTCGTAATTTCGGCCCTTCTTGATAACAGATAAAATTTGTCTGAAGTCTCCGCCAAAGAGGAAAACTCTCTGTCTGATGTTCGGCGTCTAACCTCTGTCTCTCCTGTGTCTCTTCCGTTGTCTACTTAGCTCTTCTCCGACTTTTACGTTCGGCTTCATTTTTTCGATCCAAATCTGTCTGTTGTGATATTTTCAATCGTTTCCTCTCAATATCTTTCACTCTTCTTTTTCCTGCCTTCCTCTTTCTCTCATTGTCCATTTCGATACTATTTGACGAATTAGTGGAGATTATCAAAGATAAAACGATGGTAAGTGTGAGATAATCCAAGAAGAATCGAGTCCAATGAAAGCGGTTATGATTTGTTGAATAGTTCAGCAAATAGTGATATGTTATTTCTTTTTAAATGAACTCATTATTTGATAGCGCGCCATTGTTGACAGAGAGAACGCAACATTTGGAAGTTCAACAATGCTCATTTTGAATTTGTGGACTTACTCGCAACAATGAAAAACCGTTTTCCATTGTTGCAATAATATTGTGAATATTGGAAATCACAATAATTGCGCTGGACAGACAGAGAAATAAAAGATGTTAGTAATATAAATTAAATTAAGCTCAAAAAATTATAAATAAAGATCATCACAATTGTCAACAGTTATAGATTAAGGAAAAAGATTGATCACTTATTATTTATTCACATTTTGTTTCCAAATTAGGAATGATTGTTATATCCACCATCTATATATTGCTAGCAATGAGGTCTTTTGTAATGGAGAAATATAGCTATTTATTTTTAATCAGAGCTGACAAATTTGTACACGTAAATAAAATAGACTTTTCTGCAATTTTCCTATCCTTAGTATATTTTTATTCAAATGCCACGAAGTTTTCAGATTAGGATGTGTTCGATCTATTGCCTCTTAAGAATTAAGATAATGTTGATGAAATTCCAATACAAAATTATCTTGATCAGAATTTCAAATATATTTTTCAAAAAATCCTTATTTTTATAAAGGGAATGAAAACTTTAAATTCGTTTATTAAGTTATATAAAGAATGTTTGTTTCCACTTTTCCATAGAAATCTCTTAATTTTTAAACCTTTTGATTTCTTTTTTTATTACTGTTCTCGAAAACAAAGAAAGATTTCCAAATAAAGTATTCCATACTTTTTTAGTAGATCTTTCCTTCTAAAGCCTCTACTATTAAATATTCTAAACATCTCACCAAATTTAAATGTAAAATAACTACATTTAATACAAAAAGCAAATTTTCGAAAAGATGGCGTCTTTTCTTTCTCAAGCCTAAAATAACAATAATTTGAAGAACAATACTCTAAATTACATAAAATTCCTCGAGAAAATATAAATAATATATGAAAATGATACCATTTAGTTCCAATCTTTGTTTCTTTAACAATAATATACGATGGGGCTTAACAATTTAGTTCCTTGATTGTAACCTTATTATTATATTTTGTGCATATTTTATCTACAAAAATTTTTAGCTAATCTTGTGAAAAATTTCTCTATTTCCATACCATCATTCCTATTCATGTTTTTTCTTTTTGTGTTCCGGATACAAATGCTTTCTATTATCTTTCTTATTTTGGTGTCTCTTTCAATATATAAAATTTGTATCTCGTTGTTAATACAATGATTTCTGTTCACACAATGTTCTGCTACTTCTGATTTTTCAATGTACTTGTTCCTAATGCTGGTACCATGTTCCGTCATTCGTTCCTTCACTGTTCTTTTACTCTCGCCCAAATAGAATAAATCGCAATTCTTGCATTCTATTTTGTAAATTATACCCATTATTTTTGTATTAAATGTAGTTATTTTACATTTAAATTTGGTGAGATGTTTATAACAAATAAAGTATTTACAACATTGTCATTATAAAAGAAACAGATATCTTTTTTTATGAATTAGTTGATAGAATTTAATAGAATAAATGTTTAAATGTATTACCTGCACTTAATTTGGCTATACAATAGTGTCTCTATACATTTATCCAGACATCTCTCTACAAATTCCTCAGTTTCACAAGATGAATGAGATAAATTCATGTTTATTAACTGGAAAATAAATTTAGATGTTATAAAAATGGAATTTTTCATGCAAGTTATATACGTATGTTCATCCATTATTTCTTAATTTTGAATAATAGTATGAATGTCATACCTATCAGTTAATCTCAGTGGATGTTAACCATTTATATATTTTACTATTTGAGAATTTTATCATTTATATATTTTCAGTCATTTGCTTCTGTAAATCGTCTAGAGTAGATTACTGTATTGAAATATACAATTTCACATGTGTGAAATATATTGTAATTGTAGAAATAAAGAGGCCAACGCACACATTAATATTATTAAAAATTTTAACACATTAAAATGTAAGTTACAACTGTTTAAGCTTGCCTGCGAGTCGTTGACGAGTGATTTCCTTCAATGTTACAGTGAGCTTATATATGAAATTGAACCAATAGAAAAACTGAAATATGGGGTCATGTAAACAAGAATGACAGAAAAATGAGAAACTTTCAATCAGAAGAAACAAAGGAGCTTCAGTGGACAGGAACTGTAATAAATGGGCTTAGTCTTCAGTAACCATGCAAAAGGTATTACAGGATAAGACCAAATGAGCCAAAAGAGTGAAACCTAAAGGAGAGAAGTAAAATAAACATACAAACATTTATGAACTCTAATCATCCCTGTAACCCAACAAATGAAATAGAAATGGTTTTTAGACATTATTCCCTAAATATTTATATTTTTAGGGATTCAATAAAAAAGGTTGAGATTTATATCTTTATTTCTTCAATTATAGATTACTGAATGCATATATTCTCCTTGATAACCATTGAAGCGAAGGTTTTCCAGCGTAATCCAGAGACATATAATTGTGCCAGAAATCATATGCCACTGCTTAACCGTGTGTGGCAAGAAAGAGGATATTGAGCCTGTTTGCGATATTAAAATCTTTTTTAATACGAACATATAATGTCAATTTATCACCACTTATTGTGTAGCTATCACCCTCAGCCTATTTGAAATTAAACACATGATGAAATGCATCTTAAATACTCACACTTTATTTTTCTCTCGTCTCTCCATGTTTCAACACTACACACTCCCACGCCCTCTGGCGACTAAAGACGTCCCTAGAAGCTTAAACATACAAAGCTTAAACATACCGCCCACCTTGAAATTATTTTATTTCAATAATGCTTATTGGAATTTTGCACACTAACAATTAGACGTTTTATAGTCCTGATTTAGTCTTTACTGTCAGCATTCGCACTACACAGTCTGCTCCTGGATGAATCTTCTCTTCTCTACCAAGAGGCGAGATCATTGGTGACATGTGTTCTTCTTTTATTAAGACGAGATCACCCACTCTTACGTCATGTGGGCTTTCTTTCCACTTAGTTCTTTGTTGTAATTGTTGAATATAGTCCACCGACCATCTTTTCCAATAGTGTTGGAACATTCTTTGGACAACCTGCCATCTAGATAATATGTTTTGCTTACGATTAAGTACACTCGGCTCAGGAATGGAAGTTAATGGCTGTCCAATGAGAAAATGACCAGGAGTAAGCACTTGCATGTCATGAGGTCTGATGATAAAACACATAATGGACGTGAATTTTTGCACGCCTCTATCTGAGTTAGCACTGTGTACAGTTCCTCAAAAGTGAGAATGGTTTCACCAATAACACGGCGGCGATGTCTTCATTGATTTTATTCCAGCTTCCCAAAGACCTCCAAAATAAGGAGCCGTTGGAGGAATAAAAACCCACTTGATTCCTTCTTCACTTAAAAACTTATGTATTGTGGTTTGATGATCTTCACTCTGTAATAGGTTTTGCAGCTCTTTTAGTTGTCTGTCCGCTCCCACAAAATTAGTTCCATTATCAGAATGAAGTTCACTACACTTTCCCCTTCTTGATATAAATCTACGCAATGCCGCTATAAATGCTTCAGTTGTTAAATCACTTACCAATTCTACATGAATTGCCTTTGATGCAAGACAAATAAAAATTGCAATATAAGCCTTTAATATTTTTCCTCCTCTGCCTTTTGTTGTTCGTATTTGAAATGGACCTGCATAATCGACTCCTGTTTCAAGAAATGCTTGATGACCCTCAACACGTTGTCTAGGAAGCTGAACCATTGGCTGTTCCATCGTCTTTGCTTTGTCACGGAAACATCTAAGACATCTATATACATAATATCGAACAGCATTTCTCCCATCCACTCTCCAAAACCTTTGACGCAAATGAGCTAATAACAGTTCATTACCTGGATAAAGCAATCTGCGATGACTGTCTTCTATGATGAGTTTAGTGAGTCTGATGTTTTGGCAATAGCAGAGGATGCTTTGCGTCGTAAGGTAACGATGAATGTCTCAATCTTCCGCCCATCCTGATAAGACCATTTGAGTCAATAAACGAAGACAAAGAATCAAATCCACTTGGCCTTTTACATTTTTTTAAGTTGCCTATTAATTTAGCAAAGTGTTCAGTTTGTGCCATTTTTACCAGGATCAGAAGAGCATTATCCAATTCAGCCGGTTGAAGATCATCTGTTTGGCGCATCTCCCTATGATAAGCTCTGGCATTAAATACAAATGGAAGACAATATATTATCACATGTTTAACTTAAGTTAAATTAGAATATTTGTTCAAGATAGAGTCATCACTTGTTATAACCTGTGAGACAAGTTTTACTCTTTTAAAAACCTCACTCAATTACAATATTTCGAATGGCTTCAACGGCCCATTCTTCTTCAGTTAATTTACATAAACGGGATAAGAAAATTTACCATAACTTCTTCCCAAAAACTCTACTACAAACAATCGTGAATTAATAATTCCATTATAACAAACGTAAAAAGCATGATATGCTCCGTGTATCATACGATGCACGAAGTATTATTACATTTCAATAACATTAAAATCTTTGAAATAAATTTTGGAAATAAATGTCCAAATCTCTTAAATAAATTCTTGAAATAAATGTCCAAATCCAAATTGATTTCTTTGAAAAATCTCCAATTTGTTGAAATAAATGGCCAAATCGTGTAAATAAATGTCCAAATCCAAATTGATTATCTGTGAGGAATCTCCAATTTGTTGGAATAAATGTCCAAATCGTGGAAATAAATGTCCAAATCCAAATTGATTATCTTTGAAGAATCTCCAAATTTGTTGAAATCAATTATCTTTTTTAAAACTCTTCAAATTTCTTTATATTCAAATTAAGTTATCTTTTAAATGTCCAAATTGTCCGAAATTCTTTCATTAGTAAGTTATCCATATTAAAAATTCATGATCGTTCATTATCACCTTAAGACTATTCAAGTCGTATATCAAATCATCACAAACAAGTAATATTATACTAATAAACTTTACTTTACTTCTTAAAAACATCTCTCAATTACAATATTTCGAATGGCTTCAGCGGCCCATTCTTCTTCAGGTAATTTACATAAACGGGAGAAGAAAATTTATCATAACTTCTTCCCAAATACTCTACTACAAACAATCAAAATATCGAAATATTCGAAATATTGTCATTGAGAGAGGTTTTTAAGAAGTTAAGTGTATTAGTATAATATTACTTGTTTGTGATGATTTGATATATGACTTGAATATATATCAGTCTTAAGGTTATAATAAACGATCATGAATTTTTATTATGGATAACTTACTAAAGAAAGAATTTAGGACAATTTGGACACTTAAAAGATAACTTAATTTGAACATAAAGAAATTTGAAGAGTTTTAAAAAGATAATTGATTTCAACAAATTTGGAGATTCTTCAAAGATAATCAATTTCGATTTGGACATTTATTTCCACGATTTGGCCATTTATTTCAACAAATTGGAGATTTTTCAAAGATAATCAATTTGGATTTGAACATTTATTTCAAGAATTTATTTAAGAGATTAGGACATTTATTTCCAAAATTTATTTCAAAGATTTTAATGTTATTGAAATGTAATAATACTTCGAGTATCGTATGATACACGGAGCATAACATGTTTTTTATGTTTGTTGTAATGGAATTATTAATTCACGATTGTTTGTAGTAGAGTTTTTCAGAAGAAGTTATGGTAAATTTTCTTCTCCCGTTTATGTAAATTACCTGAAGAAGAATGGGCGGTTAAAGCCATTCGAAATATTGTAATTGAGAGGGGTTTTTAAGAAGTTAAGTAAAGTTTATTAGTGTAATATTACTTGTTTGTGATGATTTTATATAGTTTTCTTTTTTACTTCCTTCAATATTGCATCCTTGCGTAGGAATGACACGATTTGGCCATTGGGAAGGTTCATCTTGCAAATATGCAGGTCCATGCCACCATAATTTACAATTTATTAATCGACTAGCTTGAATACCTCTGGAAGCTACATCTGCTGGATTTAGCTTTGTAGGAACATGATGCCAGTGATGTGCAGGAAGTATTTCTTGAATATTTGCAACTCTGTTTGCAATGAAAGTTGTCCATCTGCTAGGCTCAGTCGTGATCCAGGTAAGAGGCACAGTTGAGTCACTCCAACCGAAAATATCTGAAGAATTGATGAAATACATTTAATGATTTTACTTAACAACACTGCTGCACAAAGTTTAAGTTTTGGTAATGAAATTTGCTTGATTGGTGCTACTCTTGCTTTTGCACACAATAAATTAACCTTTACCCCACTATGATTGTTACTGAGCCGAATGTACACACTTGCACCATAAGCTGATTGTGAGGCAACACAAAATCCATGAATCTGAATTTGTTGTGTCTTATCATAAATGAATCTTGGAACTGTAATTTCTTGTATTTTCGACATTTCTGAACACCATTTAAACCTTTCTTTGCAAAGATGACCTGGAATCTGTTCGTCCCAACCAATTTCTAATAGCCACAATTTTTGAATGAATATCTTGGCTCTTACAATTACTGTAGCCAGCCAACCAAGTGAATCTTACAGTTTCGATGTCTGAGACAAGATTGTGCATTTACTTGTCTTTAAATGTATGAATTCAGATACCTTAAATGTAAAATAATCTTCTTTCGTGTTCCATCTCAATTCTAATGTCTTGACTGCATCATCAGAAGCAATGTTGAATGTTGATTTATTCTCATTTATATCTTTAGGTAGCTGATTCAGGACACTATGATCATTTGAAGACCATTTACATAATTTAAAACCAGCACGTTGTAGAATATTGAATGTATTCTTACACAAAGCTTGTGCAGGTTGAAGTTCATCTTCTCCAGTTATATCCACAGAAAAACTATATCGAATGACTGATGCTACTTTTGGATCATCAGTACATTCATCTTCACTAAGTTGATTAAGAGTACGAGTTGCAAGAAAGGGACTTGCTGACATTCCATATGTCACTGTATTGAGCTTGTACATCTTGATAGGTTTCTGAAATCTGTCTCGCCAAAGGATGCACTGCAAATGGCAATCATCTTCTTTCACTTTGATTTGACGATACATTTTTTGAATATCTGCAGTAATGGCATATCTGGTAACTTCTGAAACGAATCAAAATGTCTAATATATCGTCTTGGACCTTTGGTCCCACTAATAACTTGTCATTAAGAGATACACCATTTAAAGTTTTTGCCGAAGCATCAAAAACAACACGTAGTTTTGTTGTAATACTTTCTTCTCTAATGACACAATGATGTGGGAGAAAGTTCAATGATTTGTTATCTCCTTGTCTTACTTCAGACATATGACCAAGAGCTTCATATTCTTTCATGAATTCTTTATATGATTCGTAGTGTGAATAGGAAGATAATAACCGTCTTTCAACTGAGAAAAGTCTCCTTTTTCCCATTTGAAATGAATCACCAAGAGCTTCACTATTTTCTTTTTGTGGAAGTGAAACAATGTAACGACCTGTCTCATCCCTTGAGTGGGTTGCCTTGAAGTGATCTTCACAGAGTCTTTCTTCCTTTGTCAAATATTGAACATGTGGAAACTCTTCTAAATTCCAAAACTTTTGTAATTCAGATCTTACGTCCACCATTGTGATTTGTAAGCCAATGGGATTGTCACTGAAATTGGAGACTGATCCTGTTATCACCCATCCAAATTTTGTAGATACTGCACAAGTAAAACCATTTGATGAATGCACTGTTTCATCTTGCACAATGTCAAAATAATATTCAGCACCAATGAGTATATCTACCTCTTGAGGATTGTTGAATTTTTCATCAGCAAGCTTTAAATGAGAAACAAAAGTCCAGTCACTGACTTCAACTAACTATTTTGGAATCAAACCTGTAACCTTTGGGAGTATGAACTGATACCTTAATCTTGAAGTCTGTAATACATGACTGTATTTGTACATCACTAATCCTTTTGTACTACCAACGGCTCCAACTCCACTGATTTGAAAGCTTCCTGTCCTTCTTTTTAACCCTAGACGTTGGACTGCTGCTTCTGTGATAAACGTGCCTTCGGATCAACTATCTGATAATGCTCTACATTGTTGATAATTACCAAAGCCATCTTTTACTTGTACTTTTGCTGATGCAAGCAACACTTGTTTTGATTTCTTAAGATTTGCAAGATGAGTTGAAACAATTGCTGGATCACCCTTCTCAATTGACGTTGACAACTGTACAGGCTTATCGAAATGGAGAAGTGTAATGTGACGCTTTTGACAATGTTTACATGATGATTTACACTTACAGTCACGTGCTGAGTGACCTTCACATAAGCAGTTAAAGCACATTGAATGATCTTTAACAATCTTTGGTTTCATCTGTAGGAATTTTTCACATTTAAATAATTGGTGTGATTCCTGACATAGTAGGTGTACACTAGCAATTCTGGTTGCATTATAAGATCTTAAACCATGACTTGGCTTAGTATTACTTATCACTTTGTTTGAACCCACTGAAGTATTTTCTAGTGCTCGACATCTTTGATCTAAAAAGATACGAATATCCTCAAACTTTGGGAATGTGGTTCCAGTAGTGACAATTCCGATTGATTTCTGGATTCTTTGTCTAATCTTTCACTTATTAAATACACCAATATGTGATCCCATTGATTAACTGGTACTTTCAGGACTTTGAGAGCAGGCAGATGTTTATTGGTTGTATCCAATAAATTCCGCAATTCAACTGGCGATTCAGACTTCACAGTTTTCTGTTGAACTAAGTTCTTGATAATGCACATGATGGTTTGTCGCTCATTGTCGTATCTGTCATTAAGAATGCTCCAGGCTTCTAGATAGTTTGCCTCTGTCGTCTCCAATGATTGAAGGAGAGATGCGGCTTCGTCCTTCAAAGCATTCTTCAAATAATGTAATTTCTGAGCTTCGCTAATCATTGTGTTAATATGAATTACGGTAACAAACAAATCTTTGAATGAAGTCCACTGTAAATAATCTCCATTTAATGTAGGTAAATCCATTCTAGGTAATTTAACTTCAGCCTTTGCTACGGTTTGCTTCTGGATATCAATTGATATCTGCTTTATCTTGCATTCGTCCATTAATGTTTTTAATCCAGCCTTGATGGTTAGATACCTCTCTTCAATTTCTTCTTCATCTATTTCTTGAGCTTGAACTTCAGCGTCTGAACCACTTGAAATTATATTTATACTGAGAGTATTGTACTCAGACCATACACTTTCTAAATGTTCCATACGTGAAATGACATCTTGCGCCGTTGGCTTCTGAACGCCTGCTTCTCCGATTTTACAAACGACACCACACGAGTAACCCTTGATTTTATGACTTTCCGTTGTTTCATCATCGCTTCCATGATAACGGATAACACCACTGATTGACGATGAACTGTCTATTAATATTTTTTGCACTGTCTTTCATATAAGCCTAATCCAATTGATGTAGGAAATAAGCCTAAATCCTCTCTCGACGGACCAAAATTATGTTTGCGATATTAAAATCTTCTTTAATACGAACATATAATGTCAATTTATCACCACTTATTGTGTAGCTGTCACCCTCAGCCTATTTGAAATTAAACACATGATGAAATGCATCTTAAATACTCACACTTTCTCTCGTTTCTCCATATTTCAACAATACGCACTCTCACGCCCTCTGGCGACTAAAGACGTCCCCAGAAGCGTTATACAAAGCTTAAACAGAACCCATGATATTATCTATGGAGCTAAGGAAGAAGTGATCCGAAGCAGGCACTGCTAATCACATTTATTCATCATGAATGATCTTTAGCAAGGGAAATCAGTTACTAGAGAATGGAGTTCTACATAAAAG
>JAFIDM010052733.1:57448-72113 GCA_023159025.1 Thereuonema tuberculata | reverse complement strand
GTGTTTCATTAAACAGTTCTTTGCCCTTTACCAGCGAGCTTTATGCTTTCAGATCCACTAACATACATATCTCAAACAATACACACCCAAATAATCCCTCCAACACATTATATAGGACCCTCTGTATACAATATCCTAGAAGTGGGACAAACAGGCTGCCCCTATCTTCATTCATCAAGGGACATGAAAGCATTGCCAAAGATCGCATATAAGCATACAAAACACATTTCAATGAAATAACTCCCCCCCCCCCAACTTCATAGATACCAAATTCCTCACCCACCATAATAGACTATCCCACTGCCTCCTTGTGGAATCCTCTACATAATCCACCCTTAAAGCCTATAATCCCATAACCAGTGGGCAAAATACCCATCATTACTTTTAACCATCACCAGCATTTGTAGCTTGTGATATCCTATATGTTTGACATCCTGATGATTGAATAATCAAAAGATTCTGAAACTATCCATTACTCAATCTTTATCAGTAAGTGTATTTCATTT
This sequence comes from Thereuonema tuberculata, assembly GCA_023159025.1. Taxonomy (NCBI): domain Eukaryota; kingdom Metazoa; phylum Arthropoda; class Chilopoda; order Scutigeromorpha; family Scutigeridae; genus Thereuonema; species Thereuonema tuberculata. The sequence continues at coordinate 71,607 of JAFIDM010052733.1, read as the reverse complement.
CTATTTTCTTTTCTTTGATAAATTAATTTAGTTTCAAAACACATGAATATAAAATCTTTGGATTATCTTTATTTCAGTTAATCCTGAATCTTCTACCTTTAATTTTTTCTAAATACTGTAAGGAGAAGATTCCCGTATAATATGAATTTGTAAACATCTCTTTCTTATAGAGGGTTGTATATATGTATTGAGAAATTTACCAATATTTTATGATCGTTCTTATTATGAACAAGTGTAGGGCTCTTAAAAAAAAAAATATATGGCCCAACGGCTGTAAATCCATACCACACTGTAACTTTTAGAGAATGCAGAGACCTCTTTGATAACGAGGGTTTTCTGTTGCCCAAATGCAACAGTTGTGTATCTTCATTTACCCATTTAAACAGAAGTGGGCCTCATACTCCAAAGAATGTTCCATGACCAAGTGATACCCACTTGCCATTCACACCAGGAAGTGCAAATGTCAAACAAATATCTGTGTCACCATGTTTTCGCTACTATAGCCTGTGCATCGTATAAGGATAATACGACAGAAAAGCAACAAAAATTCCCCATGATAGAGTGTGCCTCCATGACCAGTGTTCCAAAAAATTAATCCGGAGACAATAACAACCTCAACACCTGACACCTTACTAGCCTTACAGTGGAATATGACCTGTCCATTTCATGAACAATAGCTGGCACACTTGTATTAACACATAGAAACTCATATGATAAATCCATATCAGCCACATCTTGAACAGATTCGTCCAACCATTTTTGACCTCTACCTGGTTGAGGGCCAAAATTTCTTGTTGCTTTAAATTTCACAATCATTCTGCGGACAGAACAAACAGTAATAGAACCATGCCTTATACACTTCTGACACCAGAATTCCATGATAGCCACAACTGCATTGCTGCTATTCTGATAGTACAACTTCACTAATAATTTTTCGTGCAACGTTGTTGGCATTGCTGCTGTAGCACAAGCAGACACCTACTATATGAGTTTAAAGGGATTGCTTTGCTTTTATAAAACTGAGGAGTAACTATTAATGAAATAACTTAACTTATTTCCGTAGCTTCCATCTAGTGACAAATACTGCAAGTAACTTTTTTTTTTCAATAAATGCCCAATTCTTCCTTTGAAGCACCTGTTGTCCAAATTTCTGTTCATTGCGAACCCTAGAACTCTCTTCAGAGCCCTTTAAATAAGGATGCTTTAAATTTAACGACATATATATAATTTCAAAAGAAATTATGGCAGATCATGGTGGTCAAGCATTGGAAACCATTCAAGAAATTATTCTGTCCTCACCATATGTATACGTAACAATTATCTAGCTATTTATGAATGTGGGTGGTGCTCATACAGCATAAAGATTATGGGGTCTAAGCAATTACGTTGTTGCAAAGTCAGAATAATCTTGCAGTGGAGATAATCTGTATCACGTGGTCCATTCACCAATTGATGCATGGGGTCTTGAGGCATGTTTACTTAAAAGAAAAATGGTCCGATTATGGTCTGTATGTTCACTGCACAATTACATAATGGGGATGTTGGGGTTCAGCAAGCAAAGCATTCAGACTTGTCGGATCCCATATTCAGCAGTTGTGCATATTCATTGCTCAATGCTCATGCAGGGAAAAATGTGCTTCATTAGTCCATAAGACTTTCAAAGGCCAAATGTCGTTGAGCTGCATCCTCACCAGAAATTGCAAATCAAATTCAGTGGGCTGAAATGTTCAGTGTTATGTGGTTGCAGCTCCAGCATCCTCTGAATGTTATAAGGATACCATTTCAGGATGGACTGTATAATTTAAGAGCAGTCGACTACAGAACTTGCAGTTGTCAGGGATACGTGTCTGGAACTAACGACTGGTGGCTCCAAATATGACTGGATTTCTGCAATGGTAAGTGCAATATCTTCCACATTTGCCTTCTGCAACAGACTGCCAGCCGCTATCGGAAGCTGCACAGCCCCGGACATAAACATCCAGAGCCCCTAGGCACTTGCTTTTGCGACCCCACCCCCATCCCGAAAATCTACAACCAAAAAAAAAACGGAATCTCCAATTCAACAACCCCAAAACTCAACAAAATAAAAAGGACAACCATTTTTTAAACACACAAAAAAAAAAAAAAATTCCAATATGGCGAGTCCCCTAGGCCCGGGCCTTCTAGGCCTTTGGCAGAAATCCGGGCCAGTTTTTTTTTAATTTTCTTCCCATATTCTTTAGTGCATTTAGCGACAAAGGTTGTTTCCTTATTTCTTTCAGAGGTTGATATTGGCGTAATTCAGCAACAGTATTATGGCTATTTGGTAAAGGAATTTCACTGGCAAAGCTTGTTTCTTCTTGCAGATACCCATGATTACTTTAATCGTTTAAAGGAAGAAATCACGGGTGATTGACTGCAGTGTCACGTGAAATTACCATGTTCTAACCTTTTTTTTTTGTGCATCAACGTCACCTGGTGTCATTCAAATTAACTATTTTTTTTTAATTCCCAAATTCTGTTCCCCATGTTCTTATGAAGGTACCCAGCATTTGTTGTTTGATCCGTTGAGTAGATCCTTCTCTGCATTAGTCTGTGTATTATCAGTTTAATTATAATCACCCGATATATGTAATCAAAGGAAAATAAAAGGGAACAGGTCAAAAAAGTGTCAAATTTAAAATGAAATGCAAAACATCATCAGACACAGTAGAATAATTATACCACAAAATTAAAAGTTGAGAAGTTTAGGTCATACTTTTCATTTGAAAAGATTTTATCATGTAAACGAGTTGATGAAAATTTTAAATTCCTCAAAATCAGCTTTAGTTTTGACCCAAAGATGTTTCTTTATTTAAATTCCGAATTTTTAAATATACATGTCGATACTTAACTCGTTAAACTTTGACATCCATTCTAATGGCAGCTGTGCCAAGCGCTCATTGTCTCGAAATCCATAGTGCCAAAGAAAATAACAAAGAGTTTTCAATGAATAATGGCTTCCTTTAAAAACATACTTCTTTCCATCATAAATGCCAAATTGACCTAGAGGATATTCTGTATAATTCAGACCTAAAATAGTGAATAAATATTTTAAAAATTCATTCAATAAATTTGAAGTTAAATATAACTCTTGAACATATAAATTAACAATCTCTGCTGAAAAGGTTCCTTGTAGTAGTTGCAAATTCCTTGAGGAATTTTCTCCAGAATAAGTTATTATTTTATTAAAGGAGAAGGAAACATCTGATGAAAAAAAAAGGGTGCAACAGCTTTTAAATAAGTGCAACAATAATAGAAAAAATTTTCTCAAAATTTATTTTTGAATTGTTCCGTAAATTTTTACAGAAATAAAACTACAATATGGCCGGAAATAAAGAATACCGAACGTATACTGTCCCAAAAAGTGAGACTATCAATTCTCTATATCTTTCCTGTTTGACAGTAACACGTCTACCATTCTGATCTTTCAAAAAATAGGGTCCATTGATGCCACGGCGAAAAATGGCACACTAAACAGTAACCTTTTCAGTGTGTTGAGGACGTTCAAGAATATCCGTTGTCTGTTCAACACCAAAAACTGATCGTTTGTTTGTTCATATAACTGTCCAAGGTGACCTTCATCATTAAGCCAAATATAAAACAGAAGATATTCATCTTCATAGATATTTGCAAACGTCCCAGCAATAAAGGCCTCTGTAACTTATCGCGGTCGCATAATTAATGGCATACCTGCATATGATATGAAAATGCTCCCAATTCATGAACAAGTGTCTCCACAGACGTTCTCTTCATACAAAGTTCTTTAGCAATAAGCCCTGACTTTTCTTTGGCGAACGCAAAATCTTATCAAGCACAATCCCAGCATGCTTAATTGTCTGGGCGTTTTTGTCCAAAGCGATTGTTTTTTGTTGACTCAGAACAGATACTGTCTACCTAAATTTTTTCACCAACAACAACACTTTTCGCTTCATTGCATTGGTGGGATTTACTGCAACTCTCTTCGAAAAAGCTGAAAAACATTTGTAACCTTCAGAGCCTAATTTTGAAAAAAAAAATAATTAAAAAAGGAAATTGTCCAGTTTGGCTCTGAGGTTACTTTAAAAGTTGCAGATATCATATAGTTATTTTTTATGTAATGTTTATTAGCTGAAGTTCTGACGAAATCTTTTAATTACCCTGATCCACATGTCCACACACAAAAAGAAACATTTAGAAATTTCCAGAAACGAGGGGATTGGCTTACATCGCTTGGAAAGGTCGTTTATAGACGGGGTTTTCAGTTGATAGGTCTCTCAGCCAACTCGGATTGGGGAAGAAGAAAACCCGTTGACAGTGTAGGCTCGCAAGCAGTCCCTGACTATTTGCCTGTATGTAATATTGATTCCCGCCGGATACTCCAGGAAGGACCCTTAAAAATTCCCGTTGTAAGAATGTCTAAGTCATCACGTTGGCAGGAAACAGTTTAAGTGCAAGGAGAAGCGATCCCAACGGGAGCTAATGCCTTAATTCCAAAACAAGGTAAAAAGACAAAAAAAAAAGAAATGGACAAAGGGAAAATATTTTATTTTTGAAAATTACTGTAATTAGAAAGTAACAAACTTTTATTAAAGTTTTCTCTTATTATATCGTTGTTCAAGTAGTTGTTTCAATTTCTTTTCTAGTAAAATTTTAGTTATCCTTTTGCCCAAATTTTCCTAGTATTTTATTTATCAATGGCGTCTGTATTTCTATGAAACACCCCAAGAAGTTACAACAGAATTCACATTGGATCCCCTGTAACAGCCGATTCCGTAAGAGTGAAAATAATGCTCCATAATAAAATCCTTTTCACAAATACTTAAGAGCCATTAAGTAGCATTTCGCAACACAACCATTCTCTTCACGATCCCAGGTCACGTGCTGCAGTTTCATCCAACTTCATGTTGAAAACAAGTTTTGACCGTTATTAGTTTTAGATTAACAATTTGTTGAATCGTTAAGTATTTTACGATCGTTAACTTTAATACTAAGCGCAGAAATAATCATATCAGCCACTTACGTCATGGCCCAATATCAATGATGTCACAGGACACTGCGCAGGCCTTGTTTTCAACATGGTTTTATAAGTCACGCCACCATCCCGACAACTGAACTGTGTACAGTGTCACCATCTTTCGGTGTACTTTATTTCCGGCTATACTGTATATTTTGCTAATTTTGGACCTTAAAAAGAAATTTTTTAACTTGGACTGATTTTTCTAATAAATGGATAAAGCCACTAAATAGCCAGTTAATCTTTTAGGATACTTAACGACACTTCACTAGAGAAAGGCGAATAACAAATTCCATTTACACTAAGAAGTAATTGCTAGAAGTAACAGTCTCTTCATTAAATCGCCTGTTTACTTATAGAATACGGCTGTTAGATAACTAGAGAAACTTTGTGAAAAGAAAAATAACAATACCAAGGTTTGTAAATGATAATTAATGTTCAAGTAATTTCTGTATCATTGTAAACAATGCTCATAATGATCAAATAGCTCTGGAAGCAATGCTTAAACTGATCCAAAACAAATTTTTTAGGAGTTGGATCATTTTCTCTTGGATAGCAGAATCATCATCAAAATATTGTCCTTTTAGTGCCATAAGGAATAGAAAGAAAATGTCTAGTGGTTCCAAGTATGGTGAACAGGAAATGCTTGATAGATGTGATCACTTTCTTGGTCAAAAGCTGCTTTACATTGAGGCTTTACTGTGTAGGATCTCAACATCATAAAACAGCAGCCCGATAAGATCTTGCTGCAACACCTGTAACTTGAGAAATCCTGAAGCTATACTAAATGTGTATGATCCATCGAAATGGTCATAATGGACATTCTATGCATCCATAGTGCAAACAGCAAAAAAAAAAAAAGCCTCATTATTAAATAGATACACTATATATACTTCCATAGTGCATTTAACATCTGCCCTAACAGATGTATTAGCATTTCTTTCCAGACATTAATGTTACCCTTTTGCATCTAAGGCATTAAAATATCCCGAATGAATGAAAATCATGGTAGAAATAAGGTGAAAAGACCAAGAAAAAGATTATCACTAAATTAAAACGAAGTGTTGATAGGCTTTATCTTTACATATAGAAGGCAAAACCCACTGACTGAGTGACTGACTCATCACCGTAGAGATGAAACCTCTGAAATTAGGAAATTGTCATTTTAGGGATGAATTTTCCTTATGAACTCATAGTTCCCTATAAACAGGGCCGGATTTAGGTATCGCCGGGGCGGACAGCTGAAAGGGGGGGGCCTGACTTGTGTCCTGGGTGCGGCCCGAAATAGCTCGGTAAGGTCCGTGAAGGATTTTAGCTGGGGTGCCAACAGTTTTTAGATCCGGCCCTGCCTATAGGCGCTTATTAAGAACAGATTTTTGGATCTGCAAAAGGGGTGTAAACGGGGTAAAAAGCAAACTTTCATGAAGGGTACGAATATCTCTGAAATCGTTTGAGTTGAAAAGACGAAATTTGGCATCACTGATTTTTGTCAAAATCGAAAAGATACGTAGCCTATTCGACGACGAGTATTTTGATATTCTCGTCCTAAAAATGAGAGCTCTAATAAAGAGAAATATAACCACAACAATCGGTGGTTGTATTTGATAGATATTTTGGAATAAAGCTCAGCTATTTCATAAATAATGAGATGTATAAAATAATCTGGGAATGTTTAGATCATTGGCATATATTTAGAGGGGGTGGTAGGGGTGTGACTACTCCCCCCCTTCCCGCATCGTATCCAAATATGGAAAAAAAATCGAGGATTTTGAACCTCTTTTGTTTTAGGGTGGAAAGTTGTTCGTTTTGTTTATAACCCCCCTCCCCAATTCGGAAAAATGATACGATATTTTTTTTCTTATTTTTTGGGGTAAACCAAAAAAATACTTGGTGCGCCTATGATCTATATTTTAATCTTACCTGATACTTCCAGGAGATATGACATATAAGATTTATGGAAAGGATTTGATTTAACGCCTGGACTTCCTGCTTCATATTGATATCCTTCTAAATCAATGAGACTGAGTCGTCCTCCAATGTCTTTGGCCTCATACAAGTCAATGATAGTTTGGTTTCCAAATAAATTCCTTAGACATGTAGCGGCCGTAGCTCCACTTAATCCTCCTCCTATTATACCTAAAATAAGCACGAAAATATTCTTAATTGATGCAATTTGACTTAAAAATTGTAGTAGCAAACTGGCGTTAATTCAACAAAGCTAATTTCCCCGAATTCCTTCTGCCTATATATATATATATATATATATATATATTGTGACGTAACAGCAGCGGTCTGGAATGGGCGCCAGTCACGCAAAATCGTTGTCACGCAAAATCGATAGTTCTACTAAGGAAAGGGTTCACACAGACTCGTATGCTGAATATAATTCCCTTTAACTTTATTTATGCAAACAAAATCAATGCTCTCAGCTTGGAGACTTTAAATGTCAACTTGCGAAAACCACACTAACTTCATTAATAATTTGCTAAACTAAATCTTTTCCTATCCGAACAGTAACTTATTGACGAATTCGTTATAGAGTGGATTAATGCCACTTGCCAATGTTTAGGTCTGACGCTTCTTTGTTCTCAACTATCCTTATAACTATCCTTATGTCTTCGACGCACTTATAAAAACTCGCTAGGCTCCACAATTAAACGATTTAGAACACTGTACTAATTCTCACTAATTTACACTTGAAACAATAAACAAGTTCACGAAATTTCACTAAAATTTGATTAAATTGTTCTGACTGTAATTTCGTCGCACTGGTTGAAGTTTGCGAACTCCGTAAGTTGCACTACGACTATTTCTTTGCACTAGTCGAAAATTCACTAACACAAGTCACTAGAATTCACGGTCAGTGGTGTACTTCGCATTACTTGAAATTCACAAACACTGAGTTACAGTATAACTATTCTTTTTCACTTGTTAGAGCTTTACTAACACAATTCACTTCCACGTGGTTTTGTTTCGCACCAACCTGAAACGTGGGTTTTGAAGCATATTTGCTGCTGACTCCTTGTTTGCATTAACGGTTCAGACAGGCTATCCAAGGTGTCTTTTCTAAGCTATGCTAAGGATTATCACACCCTAACTGCCGTTATGCATACTTCTACTGGCGCAGACAGCAAACGGAGAATGACCATAGCGCGACCAGCGCTGGATAGGCGTTCGACAGCAGAGCGCTAAGAGGAGAGAGAGATAATTTTCCCTGACACCGCAATAAAAAAGGGGTTTGAAGCCTGCGCAAAATTGCCTCACTAAACCACCGTCCAATAGCAGAAACGGATAGCAATTATGGCCATAAATGGAAATATGACATCATACCACAAAAACTTTTCATAAACCATAGTAATCGGTCCAAATCGAGCAATTCCTTATAAGGACAATGAATGCCACGTCACAGTGGAAAATTCCAAGAACTATGACTGAACCCACCTGCGCTAAAGCCATCGCTAATTTTATTAAGAAAATTAATAAAATCCTTAACACTAAATCTTATACATTTCTAAGCTACGTGTTTAATTGATGAACATAACGAAAATTGAATAAAATAAATTATTTACATAGATAAATTTTAAACGTTACAATTATTATTTCTTATTTAAAATTATATGACTCTAAACTTACAAACTGGTTATAATATTTCTAAAATATTAACTTGCCTAAAACTTCGGAACTTAACCAAACTAAATAATCTTCGCAAAATAACTTAAATTACTAATATCTTAAAAATAGAAAATCTTTTTCTATTAATTACAACAATAAATTTAACCTTATTAATTAAATTAAATTGTTACATATGGGAAATATGAGTCTTGTCACAATATACACTCATGGACAAAAAAATTAGCGCACCAAGAAGGAGTCGTCAAAATGAAACGAAAATTTAAATACGTATTGACTACTTTGATATAAGTAAATGATTAGAAAATCAAAGAAAAAGGATAATTTATTTCAAAGAAAAAGTCAAAAGAACGGAGGAGTTAATACTCCGTTGGACTCCCTCTAGCGCGAATGCACGATGCGATACGATCGGGCATTGAGTCATACAAGTTCTGTATGATGTCTTGAGACATTTCGTTCCATATTTGCTGTAACCTTGCCTCTAGTTCGTTCAAACTCGTGGGATGCCCAACTCGTCGTCCCAAATGATCCCAGATATGCTCGATTGGAGACAAATCTGGGGATCGGGCAGGCCAAGGAAGGGTAGTAACAGTGCGGAGACAGTCTTGTGACACCCTTGCCGTATGAGGCCGAGCATTGTCTTGTTGAAAAATGGCTCCTGGGAGCCGTTGCATGAGTGGCAACACATGTGGTTGCAGGATTTCATGAACATACCGCTGGGCTGTCATGGTGCCACGGAACAATACTAGGGGTGACCGTGTATTGTAGGCAATGGCACCCCATACCATCACACCAGCTGTGGGAGCGGTGTGTCGCTGTACAGCAAAGGCAGGATTGAAGCGTTCACCACGGGCTCTCCACACACGAACACGATTGTCATCACTGCCGAGATTGAATCTGGATTCGTCGCTAAAGACGACCTGGTTCCATTCTGCTGCAGTCCAGTTTGCAGTCCCAGTAATGCCCTCACCAAGCCTTCCAATAAACAAATTCATTTATGTTCCTAGTAATGCATTTGTTTTAATTGTCTATCCATCATAACATATGACGGACAAATATTCCACTTTGGTTATAATAATCTGATATTACAAATCTGGATAATAATGCCATTTTATAATGGAGGGATTAATTTTTATTTCTTAACTAGATGCACTTCAAACATTGTAATTTTTCATCTCTAAGTAAGCTTTATCCTTATCTTTATTGTACTTGATGACTCTTGCAGCTATTTTATACTGGTGATTTATCGCTCTTGTTCAACAAATATAGAAATTCTGAAATCATGAAAAATAGCGTAGTTCAAACTTTAAACCAAGCATTTCTGATTTTTGATTACCACAAGTTACAGCTGCTTTTCACTTAAGCTGAACTAACTATAGAAATTATTTATTGTAATGATTTTTATTCTTGTATTTGTATTATAGTTCTATTTATCCTATCTTATTCTATTTATTCTTATATTTTTTTTAGTGTTCTGATCAATCAACATTCATTCCATTGTACATTCAAATTAATCTTTAATTCTGTTTATTTTCAAATTTTACCCGTTGGCATGCCGTTTCCCTGATTTTCAGTTGAAGATCACATGATATTTAAATCCCCCAATCAATTGTAAAAACACGCCAACCAATCGCAGCCCCTGCACATAAGTTTATTTTACCCCCTGATTTCCCATGAAAGAGATCCAGTTCAGATCCCACTAGCTTTAGTTTACTCTTCTTTTCACGAACCAGAGACCGAAACAATCACCACAATATCATGACTTGCTGAGATTATAAAGAATTACAAAAGCAAAAGATCAAAAGGTTGGTTAATTAACCCATTATCAATTTTGAAATTAGTTACTTAAGAATAGGTAATTTATGTGTCTCAATAAAGACTGTCACCCCAATAAATTAATATCGGGAATATCATCGTAATTTTAGCCCTTGAGGTGTCACTTTCCAAGGGAGTGGATTTTATTTTTTACTTGCATGATTGCTTCCATCTCTACTACTCCTTAATATTATTATGTGAGGCATCATTACTTATCAACAGCTTATTTATTTAATGTATAATGAATGTAAATTTTATTTTTTCTGTTTCTTTATAATTAAATTCAAGATAGGTTGGATGTTAATTTAGGATATATTTAATGTTTATTTTAACTGACTTATTATTAAGCAATAGTACTCAAAATATTTAATGTTTATTTTAACTGACTTATTATTAAGCAATAGTACTCAAAATATTTTATTTAAGGATGGTAAAAAAAAAATATCAAGGCTCTTAGTATCCCTTTGAAGATCATTTTTTTTTTCTGTTTTTTTTTAAAAATATTTATTATGCGTTTCTTTGCTGTGTGAATTATGCAGACCCTAAATTATCACTATACATGATTTCCGAAAACAAAATAATATCAATTTCATGAGGAAATCATTTTACTCTACTAATCCATCCTCTTCTAACTTTTGGTGTCGAGAAAAAAACGATTTCCATTTACTTTGATCACAAATCTCTTTCTTTACCCCTTTCACTTCTTTCCTCTTACATTTAGGCTTCCTCAATTTCATCAGTCCAATTTATTGTTCTGTTTTTTCATCCTTGAACTCTAGGACAACTTTTCTTTGTCAACCTATTCAAATCTATTCTCAAACCAAGTCAGTTGACTGATGTCTATATGACTTGGAGTGAATAAACATTTAGGCTTTTCAGTATGATAGTATTTCTTACTATGCCTCGATTGTCTTTCCCTCTATCTTGTTTAACTATCTCATTTGCTTGATGTTTGTGCTGATGTTTACTCGTTAATATCCATGTTTCCAAACCTTAAGTTAAAAATAGATGCATTGTTGGCCAATTAACAACATTGTGTTATTGTGTTCTTGGAAATTTCCCTCTTACCGAGATAGTCTCTATTAATTGCAAAAAAGAAGACAGTTGATGTAATTCTAGTGTTTAGTTTTTCGTCTATATTCCATCTCTACTCAGGACACTGTCCTAGTATTTATAGCCATTTACTCTTTCTAAATCCTGACCTTGTAGTTTCATTTGAAATCCTTATCTTCTCTGCTCAACATCATAGTTTTTGTCTTCTGAATGTTAATTTCCATTCTTAATTAACCAACTTACCGTTTCACGTTTTATTTTGCATTAGTTGCTAACACCAGTATATCATCTGGAAAAGCGATTTCTTATAATAACTCTAGTTTCATAAGATGGTATTCCAAATACATTTTCTTATTCACCCCTGAAATTTCTTCATCACAGTATCCTTAAGAATAAGAAATAAGAGAGGACTCAACTTACACCCTTGCAGCAAACATTGAAAGGAACTCTAAAGCAGCATTTCCAGTTCTGACATAATTCTCGCATCGACTATTGATAGCTTGAATTAATGGCTTTGGTACTAACTTCTCTCCTAAAGTTTGCCGCAGTATAATATCAAATCTATCAAAATCTTCTTCGAAATCAATTACTTCCGCACAGATTTCAAAGTTTATTGCCCTTCACTCATCATTTATACAGCAAAAATTAAGTCTTAGTTTGTTGGACGGTGGTTTGATTCGAAGCCACAGTGTGATTCTGCAAGTGAGTCTTCTACCAATCTCAGAATTCTAGAATAGGTTTAACTTGAAAGACAAAAGCGAGATACCCTGATGGTTATTACACTTTCGATTATCCTCTTTCTTAAACAATGGAGTGATAACAAACACTGTCCAACCATGAGGAATTTTCATCAATTCCAGATTATGAACGTGAAACATAGTCAAAGTGAAAAGCATATAGAAATTTCAAATTCAAAATTTTTGGATAAATTTTGGAGGAGGAAAGATAGGGTTCCTTTTATCTCGCCTTACGAATGTCTATAATAGAGGAAGTCTTTTTTTATCACATTACTTTAGTAATTACCGAAGCTTTATTTCTTATGCTGCTTGCCTTTATATCTGTATCAGGTGTAATGCTTTAACGGTTAATGTATTTTTTTGTTATTTGTTCGGTTAAGTGGTTTTTGACTTTAATGGATTGCCGAAAATTCATGAGTAGTCCCAGCTAATGAGTATCAAAGAGAATGAAACAATCATCTGAAATCCCACTGATAATGACTTAGAAGTTGCAAGAATAAAGAAACTGAACAAACAATTTTTTTATTAATTCGAATAATTAATGAATAATGATTTGAAAGGAATTACTGAAAGAATTTCTTTAAATAATAATTCTATCATTTAAGTTTCGAATACTGTAATCATTTTAAATTCGTATTTCGTCTTACCTATTTTTGGTACAATATCATCTGCCAGCACTGATCCAGAAATGATCAAAATTAGAACGAACAGAGAATCGGAATTCATCATTCTATATCAGTTAAAAGTTAAAAATAAGCATTAATGCTCAGAATTAAAGTATATTCTATTAAATCTTTACAGATAACCTAAAACTATATAAATAACATGAAAAATAATATACTGCAGAAACAACAATAATTTAATGATTTTGAATCGCCAATAGAACAGTGGTAAGATTGATCCATTTTTAGGTGTCATATGTCTAGCTAGTACTTCCGGTAATCTGTTCATGAAGGAGCCAATCGTCACCATAATAAACGGAGGCCACGGAATCAAACATATGAAGTCTTCTAAGAGGCGACCTCAAGGACACGCTTACGGAAAGCAACAAAGTAATAATACAGAATTAAAAAAAAAATCTGATATAATTCACTACTTCTGATATAATTCACCAACATCTGGAACAAAACGCAATTTCCCTAAGGTTTTTGATTATTATTCCTTCCTATGCTTGTTTTTTCTTTCTGTTTCATGCGTGCTTCTATCTTCGTTAATCTGTAAATTATAAGGTACTATACTTCTTATGGACACTCCATCACTACAGCATCCAGGAGTTTCCAGTATAATAAAGAGATTCCTTACCCTTCCTAACGAAATCACTAACTGCTGCAGCTAATATAATGGGGTGGTCAAAATCCAGCAGAAGATGAATGCATGTGTTTCCATTTTTTTTTAACTATTATTACTTGGGTTATTAATACTGTATTGAGGTTAGGTAGTAGGACTTGGTGTTTCAAGTTTTCCTTAGTTGGAGTTCTATAATCTGTAATGGGCGTTATAAAGATGAGGAGAGGGGTAACCCATTTTAACAGAAATGAAGGTGAAGGGAGGCAATTTATTGATTGCAGGGGGCCAATATAAGTCCTAGCTCGAGCTCTATATGAAAATCAGGGGATTGCAGCTCATTTACCAAACTGGGTTCTTCTGATTCTTTTCTGACCTAATGTAATTTTATCTTATTCTGTATTTTAGATAGATTTACTATTTCTAATTTCTTTATTTCATCCATAATAGAAATACAGACTTCAGTTCCTCTTTTTCAAACAAAATAATAAAAAAAAAAAATACGTACTGCTACATCTTCCAGCTACATTAAGGCACAATCTAGACAAAGTTATTACTATCACGGTAAACAATAAAACTTTTGCCGCCATTAAGAGCCCCACAATTTTCTTATTAAATTCCAAAAA
>JAFIDM010052733.1:0-42448 GCA_023159025.1 Thereuonema tuberculata | reverse complement strand
ATTGTAGCCTGAGACATTGATGGTTCAGGCCCAAGGGAATCCTCTGCGAAGGAATGCATGTACACAGTCTTCTGTGCAGCAAATGCCATCGAATTGTGAAACCAGACAATGACAGACATATTGCAGTGTTCTAACATTGTGCTAACGATGAGAAAGCTGAACGCTCTGTCCCTGAAGCTGAGAAGCCGAGACAGAGAAGACTGAGAAGCTGAGAAGCCGAGAAGAAGCTGAACGCTGTCACTGCCATGGAGATGAGGTGTCTATTACCCTGTGGTGTCATCACATTTTGTGGACCACTTTCAGATTTTTGACTCGTCCTGTTCTCTTCAGTCCACTGCTTCTACACTCACATTGCTGTCTTTGCATTACGACCCATATCAGCAGCAATTTCGCAGTATGAAAATCCTCTTTCACTCAAGCAGATCATTCCGCTGTGTTCAAACTCCGTAGTTTGCTTATAAAGCACCCTTTGACATCGAGAAGATATACTGACTTCTGTAGGCATGTGCACAGATCACTGACAATGAAAAAGTACTTATGTAGATCCACAGCAGTCCTCTATTTATATGCTCTTACACAACAGTTCAAAGCATGCGCAATCATTCCCAAATTTTAATTATTTGCATATCATGGCCTTGCTTTACGATTCCTGTAAGTTTCACTTCGTTTGCATGTTTCCTTCATGGTGGTGCATTTTTCACAATCATGAGTGTATGTTATTTTAATTATGTGTGTTGGTTTATTGTTCTTTACTTATTGGATCTTTGGAAAATTTCACAGGACAGAAATAAGGAATCAGTAGTGATATTGTTGAAATTTGAAATTCATTGATGAAATTCTTGGCTTTCAATTGATTACTATTTGGAATACCAAATATAGTTATTAATTTCTTTATTTATTTAATTTATTTAAGTTATTTAATTTTTAGATCTTGAACATTTTTTTTTTGGGGGGGGGGGGTTCTTATCCTTTTCTTTATGAAAAATTGGAGTTGCACATTAACTATAAACAATTTAAAATAATGTTTGTATTTTAACAAACTTTAAACTCCCATATCAACTAATTAATTTATATTCATGGATTTGAATACAATTAAGCAGCTTCTTTGTTCCTAAAAAAGAAACAATTGTCATGTAATATTTTTTTATATCGTGAAATTCGGAAAGATATAGTTTTGCAATTCACTGACACTGATAATAGCATCTATAGAAAAGCATGTTTTTATTGTTTTGACCTTTTGTTTTTGCAAATTGTTATACTTACCCACAAAACCATTGATACTTGTTGACTGTCCATAAAATGATTTTGCTACTGCCATCCCAAATTCTTCAATGAACATATCACTGAAACCAAAGCTTTTTAAAGCTAAATTGGCTGAAGTTCGTGTTAGGTTTACAAAAGATAAATCCATTGATGACAGAAGTTTTTCTACTGTTGAAAATGCAAAGTCTTGACTCTGGATGCTGTATACACTACAAAGAGAGGAATATGTTTTATTTATCACTAACCTATCTCATAAACACTCACTGACATTAATTACCTAGAATACAATTATATACTATAAACATCCAGTTACTGTAGAATATTTTGTTTATTGCTTATTCAGGTTCTTCTAAGTAGCAAGCAGTAGTTTTTATATTAGTCAAATTTATTTTCATGAAACAAATCATCAATCAATTAGTTTTGATTTATGAAAATTAAAAAAAAATTGCTTGTTGTCCAGTTATCAGGATACCATTTCAGGATGGACTATATAATTTAAGAGCAGTCGATTACAGAACTTGCAGTTGTCAGGGATACTTGATAATAACATAAATACAAGTTGCATAAAAACATAACCAATCTGTGAATCATGCATATGCAAAATGTCTGGAAACGTAATATGCCACTGTCCAGAGTTGCTTGAATCTTGTCTAAGGGAATGGCTGCAACTTGTGTTATTCATTCCTGTAGTTCAGCAACTGATTCAGCATTGCCTTGGTAATCTAGGCTTTTCAAATAACTTCACAATCGAAAATCGCATGGGTTGAGGTCGGTAGATCATGGTGGTGAAGGATTGGAAACCATTCAAGAAATTATTCTGTCTTCAGAAAGCAAAGCATTTAGACTTGTCGGAACCCATATTCAGCAGTTGTGCATATTCATTGCTCAATGCTCATGCAGGGAAAAATGTGCCTAATTAGTCCATAAGACTTTCAAAGGCCAAATGTCGTTGAGCTGCATCCTCACCAGAAATTGCAAAGCAAATTCAGTGGGCTGAAATATTCAGTGTTATGTGGTTGCAACTCCAGCATCCTCTGAATGTTATAAGGATACCATTTCAGGATGGACTGTATAATTTAAGAGCAGTCGACTACAGAACTTGCAGTTGTCAGCGATACGTGTCTGGAACTAACGACTGGTAGCTCCAAATATGACTGGATTTCTGCAATGGTAAGTGCAATATCTTCCACATTTGCCTTCTGCAACAAACTGCCAGCCTCTATCGGAAGCTACACAGCCCCCCACTTAAACACCCAGGGCCCCTAGGCACTTTCTTTTGCGACCCCACCCCCATCCCGAAAATCTACAACCAAAAAAAAACCGGAATCTCCAATTCAACAATCAAAAATTAAAACAAAAATTTTCTTCTCATATTCTTCAGTCCATTTAGCGACAAAGATTGTTTCTTTATTTCTTTCAGAGGTTGATATTGGCGTAATGCAGCAGCAGCATTATGGCTGTTTGGTAAAGGAATTTCACTGGCAAAGCTTGGTTCTTCTTGCAGATACCCATGATTACTTTAATCGATTAAAGGAAGAAATCACGGGTGATTGGCTGCAGTGTCACGTGAAATTAGCATGTTCTAACAAATTTTTTATGTGCTTCAACGCCACCTGGCGTCACTAATTCCCAAATTCTGTTTCCCCAGGTTCTTATGAAGGTACCCAGCAATTGTTGATTGACCCGTTGAGTAGATCCTTCTCTGAAGTAGTCGGACTTGTGAGTACAATCAGTTTAATTATAATTACCCGATATATGTAATCAAAGGAAAATAAAAGGGAACAGGTCAAAAAAGTGTCAAATTTAAAATGAAATGCAAAACATCATCAGACACAGTAGAATACTTATACTACAAAATTAAAAGTCTAGAAGTTTAGGTCATACTTTTGATTTGAAAAGATTTTATCTTCTATACGAGTTGATGAAAATTTTAAATTCCTCAAAATCAGCTTTAGTTTTGACCCAAAAATGTTTTTTTATTTTAATTCCGAATTTTTAAATATACATGTCGATACTTAACCGGTTAAACTTTGACATCCATTCTGATGACAGATCTGACCAGTGCCGAGTGTCTCGATATCCATAGTGCCAAAGAAAATCCCAAAGAGTTTTAAATGAAAAATAGCTTCCTTTAAAAACATACTTCTTTCCATCATAAATGCCAAATTGACCTATAGGATATTCTGAATAATTCAGACCTAAAATAGTGAAGAAATATATTAAAAATTCATTCAATAAATTTGAAGTTAAATATAACACTTGAACATATAAATTAGCAATCTCTGCTGAAAAGGTTACTTGTAGCACTTGCAAATTACTTGAGAAATTTTCTCCAGAATAAGTTATTCTTTTATTAAAGGAGAAGGAAACATCTGATGAAAAACAAAAGACGCAACAGCTTTTAAATAAGTGCAACAATATTAAAAAAAATTTATTTTAAATTTATTTTTGAATTGTTCCGTAATTTCTTACAGAAATAAAACTACAATATGGCCGGAAATAAAAAACACCGAACATATACTGTCCCAAAAAGTGAGACTATCAATTCTCTGTATCTTTCCTGTTTGACAGATAACACGTCTACCATTCTGATCTTTCAAAAATAGATGCCATGGCGAAAAATGGCACACTACACAGTAACCTTTTCATTGTGTAGAGGACGTTCAAGAATATCGGTCGTCTGTTCAACACCAAAAATCTGATCGTTTGTTCATGTAACTGTCCAAGGTGACCTCCATCAGAAAGCCAAATATGAAACAGAAGATTTTCATCTTCATAGACATTTGCAAATGTGCCAGCAATAAAGGCCTCTGTAACTTATCAGGGTCGCATAATTAATGGCATACCTGCATATGATATGAAAATGCTCCCAATTCATGAACAAGTATCTCCACAGACGTTTTCTTCATACAAAGTTCTTTAGCAATAAGCCCTAACTTTTCTTTGGTGAACGCAGAATCTTATCAAGCACAATCCCAGCATGCTTAATTGTCTGGGCGTTTTCGTCCAAAGCGATTGTTTTTTGTTGACTCAGAACAGATACTGTCTACCTAAATTTTTTTACCAACAACAACACCTTTCTCTTCATTGCTATGGTGGGAGTTTCTGGAACTCTCTTCGAAAAAGCTGAAAAACATTTGTAACCTTCAGAGCCTAATTTTGAAAAAAAAATAATTAAAAATGGAAATTGTCCTGTTTGGCTCTGAGGTTACTTTAAAAGTTGCAGATATCATATAGTTATTTTTTCTGTAATGTTTATTAGCTGAAATTCTGACTAAATCTTTTAAGTACCCTGATCTCCTTGAACAAAGAAACTTTGGAAATTTCCAGAAACGAGGGGATCTGCTTGGAAAGGGTATTTATATAGGGGTTTTTCAGTTGACAGCTCTCTCAGGCAACTCGGATTGGGGAAGAAGAAAACGCGTTGACAGTTTAGGCTCGCAAGCAGTCCCTGACTAAACTGTTTGCCTATAGGTAATATTCTGTTTGCCTGTAGGTAATATTGATTCCCGTCGGAGAGTCTAGGAAGGACCCTTAAAAATTCCCGTCGTAAGAATGTCTAAATCATCACGCTGGCAGGAAACAGTTTAAGTGCAAGGAGAAGCGATACCAACGAGAGCTAATGCCTGGATTCTAAACCAAGACAAAGAAAAAGAAATGGACAAAGGGAAAAATATTTTTTTGTAAAATATTGTAATTAGAAAGTAACAAACTTTTATTAAAGTTTTCTCTTATTATATCGTTGTCCATGAAGTAGTTTTAATTTCTTTTTTAGTAAAATTTTAGTTATTATCCATTTGCCCAAATTTTCCTAGTATTTTATTTATCAAAGGCGAAGTTACAAGAAGTTACAACATAATTCACATTGGATCCTCTGTAACAACCGATTCCGTATGAACGAAAATAATGCTCCATAATAAAATCCTTTTCACAAATACTTAGGATCCATTAAGTTACATTTTGCAATACAACCGTTCTCTTCACGATCCCAGAACACTTGCTGCAGCTTCATCCAACTTCATGTTGAAAACAAGTTTTGACCATTATTAGATTTAGATTAACAATTTGTTGAATCGTTAAGTATATATGATCGTTAACTTTGATACTAAGCGCAGAAATAATCATATCTGCCACTAACGTGATGGCCCAATACAATGACGTCACAGGACACTGCGCAGGCCTTGTTTTCAAGATGGCGTGACTTCGTCACGCCACCCTCCCGTAATAGAACGGTGTATAGAGTCACCATGTTTCGGTATACTTTATTTCCGGCCATACTGTATATTTTGCTAATTTTGGACCCAGAAAAGAAATTTTTCAACTTGGACTGATTTTTCTAATGAACTGTAATGTCACTAAACAGCCAGTTAATTTTTTAGAATACTTAACGACACTTCACTAGAGAATGGCGAATAACAAATTCCATTTACACTAAAAAGTAATTGTTAGAAGTAACAGTGTCTTCATTAAATCGCCTGTTTACTTATAGAATATGGCTGTTAGATAACTAGAGATACTTTGTGAAAAGGAAAATAACAATACCAAGGTTTGTAAATGATTATGAATGTTTAAGTAATTTCTGTATCATTGTAAACAATGCTCATAATGATCAAATAACTCTTGGAAGCGATGCCGAAACTGATCCAAAACATTATTTTTTAGGAGTTGGATCATTTTCTCTTGGATAGCAGAATCATCATCGAAATATTGTCCTTTTAGTGCCGTAATGAATAGAAAGAAAATGTCTAGTGGTTCCAAGTATGGTGAACAGGGAAGTGCTTGATAGTTGTGATCACTTTCTTTGTCAAAAGCTGCTTTACATTGAGGGCTTATTGTGTAGGGTCTCAACAACATAACACAGCAGCCCGATAAGATCTTGCTGCAACAGCTGTAACTTGAGAAATCCTGAAGCTATTCTAAATTTTTATGATCCATCGAAATGGTCATAATGGACATTCTACTAATGTATTAGCATTTCTTTTCAGGCATTAATGTTACCCTTTTGCATCTGTGCAAGGAATTAAAATATCCCAAATAAATGAAAATCATGGTACAAAGAAGGTGAAAAGACCAAGAAAAAGATTATCACTAAATTAAAACAAAGTGTTGATAAGCTTTATCTTTACATATAGAAGGCAAAACCCACTGACTGAGTGACTGACTCATCACCGTACAGATGAAACCTCTGAAATTAGGAAATTGTCATTTTAGGGATGAGTTTTCCTTATGAACTCATATTTCTCTATATGCAGGGCCGGATCTAGGTACCGCCAGTCCCCGCATTGCGGGATGGCCAGCTGAAAAGAGGGGCCCGACCCGTGTCCTGGGTGGGGCTCGAAATAGCTCGGTAAGGCCCGTGAAGGATTTTAGCTCGGTTGCCAACAGTTTTTAGATCCGGCCCTGCCTATAGGCGCTCATTAAGAACAGATTTTTGGAACTGCAAAAGGGGTGTAAACGGGGTAAAAACAAACTTTCATGAAGGGTACGAATATCTGTGAAATCGCTTGAGTTGAAAACACGAAATTTGGCATCACTGATTTTTGTCAAAATCGAAAAGATACGTAGCCTATTCGACGACGAGTTTTTAGATATTCTCGTCCTAGGGAGCAAACTTTCATGAAAGCTACATATATCTTTTAAACCTCTTAAGCTATGAACGTAAAACTCGGGAAAAATACTCTTTTAAAAAAGGAATAAAAACATATTTTCTTAAATAGAAGATGTAAGAAGATCTATTATTAGAAGATGTAAGAAGATTTTCTTAAATAGACGTGCAAACAATAGTGCAAACAGCAAAAAAAAAAAAAATAAGTCTCATTATTAAATAGATACACTATATATACTTCCATAGTGCATTTAACATCTGCCCTAACAGATGTATTAGTATTTCTTTTCAGATATTAATGTTTCCCTTAATGTTACTTTCTTGAAGGGTACACATATCTCTTAAACCTCTTAAGCTATCAACGTAAAACTCGGAAAAAATACTCTGAATAAAAACATATTTTCTTAAATAGAAGATATAAGAAGATTTTCTTAAATAGATGTGTTCAAAGATTTTTCCAAAAAAATAAACAAATACCCGAAGGGTGAACGGAGAGGGTAACAGGGGTGGAACTTCTTAAGGGATATCCGTATTTCTTAAACGGCTTCAGCTAGAAACGTGAAAAATCAGGAAGAAAATAAAAAAAAACATGCTCCACAGTTCGAAAAAATACCCTAACAGTGAATGAAGAAGGATTTTGGAGTTGAGCTAAAATAAAAGCTAACTGTCATCGTTGTCTCATCAACGCTCAGCCGAAATCTCAAAACCTAAGAACTTTAAATTTTAGAGATGTTTTCCCTTACGAAATGTAAAATGAACGTTCCTTTCTAGAATTGGGTTAAACATTTTGTGAGGGTTTGTCAATTTTTTTTCCCTAAGGAGAGGGAGAAGGGCAGAAAGGGGTGGGAATTCTTATGTCCTCCGATATCGTTGAAATTTGATGTTTAGGGATTTTAGGGTTACAAAATACGAATATAATATTAATTTATAACGATCACGTGATTCTTTATCAACTGGTAAAGGTTCGAAATGATCTCCCAATTACAATTTCTTCCTTCTCCACATCAGGACAACTCTTTTTTTCTAACCCGTTCAAAGCCCAAGTATTTTTCTAGTAATTCTACATTCACGAAAAGTTATTTAAAAGTTTTAGGAAAACGACAGGCAATAAACGTAACTTACAGTTACAGTTTCTATAATTTTTTATTTCTTAGTACCAGTAACAGCATCATTTTTTTTTCCAATGTGCTTATAATAAGGCCTGCAGTTGATTAGAGATTGCTGCAATTTTTCGATTAAGTTATGAGGGGGAATTTATAATGAATTTGTTCAAGAAATTTAGAGAGACTAAACTCATTATAATATTCACTATTTTTGAAAGAAAATATTGAATCAGAGTTACACTCTGGATACGTATGTACTGGATTTAATGGTACTTGTCAGACACTGTTTCTATTACAATATAAAAAGGAGAGCTCTTAATACAGAGAAATATAACCACAATAATCGATGGTTATATTTGATAGATATTTTGGAATAAAGCTCAGCTATTTCATAAATAATGATGTATATATAAAATAATATGGGAATGTCTAGATCATTGGCGTATATGTAGAGGAGGTGGTAGGGGTGTAACTACTCCCCCCCCTTGCCGCATCGTATCTAAATATGGAAAAAAAAATCTAGGATTTTGGACCTCCGTTGTTTTTGGGTGGAAAGTTGTTCGTTTTGTTCATAACCCCCCCTCCCCAATTCGGAAAAATGATAGGATATTTTTTTTCTTATTTTCTTTGGGTGAACCAAAAAAATACTTGGTGCGCTTATGATCTATATTTTAATCATACCTGAACATGCTAGGAAGCAAGACATATACATATGATTTGATTGAATGCCTCGACTTCCTGCTTCATATTGATATCCTCCTAACTCAATGAGACCGAGTCGTCCTCCAATGTCTTTGGCCTCATACAAGTCAATGATAGCATCGTTTCCAAATAATTTTCTTAGACTTTTAGCGGCCGTAGCTCCACTAAATCCTCCTCCAATTATACCTAAAAATAGCACGAAAATATTCTTAATTGATGCGATTTCACTTAAAAATTGTAGTAGCAAACTGGCGTTAATTCAACAAAGCTAATTTCCCCGAATTCCTTCTGCCTGTAATATATATTGTGACGTAACGGCAGGGGTCTGGAATGGGTGTCAATCAACCTCCGGTTGACAAAATTTATTTTATATTTCCTTGGTGCCGCTGTTCGTCCTTACCCCATCATGTCACTTCCAGGCAACTCAGTCCTTGCTCGAGGAGTAGTTGTCACGCAAAATCGATAGTTCTACTAAGGAAAGGGTTCACACAGACTCGTATGCTTAATATAATTCCATTTAACTTTATTTACGCAAACAAAAACAATGCTCTCAGCTTGGAGATTTTAAATGTCAACTTGCGAAAACCACACTAACTTTATTAATAATTTGCTAAACTAAATCTTTTCCTATCCGAACAGTAACTTATTGACGAATTCGTTACAGAGTGGATTAATGCCACTTGCCAACGTTTAAGTCTGACGCTTCTTTGTTCTCAACTATCCTTATAACTATCCTTATGTCTTCGACGCACTTACAAAAACTCGCTAGGCTGCACAATTAAACGATTTAGTACACTGTACTAATTCTCACTAATTTACACTTGAAACAATAAACAAGTTCACGAAATTTCATTAAAATTTGATTAGATTGCACTGACTATAACTTCGGCGTAGTGGTTGAAGTTTAAGAACTCATTAAGTTGCACTACGACTATTTCTTTGCACTAGTCGAAAATTCACTAACACAATTCACTAGAATTCAGTCAGCGGTGTACTTCGCATTACTTGAAATTCACAAACACTGAGTTACACTATCACTATTCTTTTTCACTTGTTAGAGCTTTACTAACACAATTCACTTCCACGTGGTTTTGTTTCGCACTAACCTGAAACGTGGGTTATGAAGCATATTTGCTGCTGACTCCTTGTTTGCATTAACGGTTCAGACAGGCTATCCAAGGTGTCTTTTCTAAGCTATGCTAAGGATTATCCCACCCTAACTGCCGTTATGCATACTTCTACTGGCGCAGACAGCAAACGGAGAATGACCATAACGCGACCAACGCTGGATTTAAAGCAACCATTTTTTTTCTCGCTTTCATTTCAAAATACAATTATTTAGGTATTTTTGGTTTTTCATCATGCAATTGTGGAATGGGCGGGAATGACTTTTACTTTGGCCGGATACTTTTACTTTCGGTTGTAGGGGTTGAGTTTCCCATCAAAATTTCACTAAAGTAAAGAGTATGATTCTACAATTGTACGATTCAAAAGCAAAAATACGGAAATAACCGTATTTTAAAGCGAGAAAGCGAGGAAAAAAAAAGGTTGCTTTAAATATTTTGTCCTGAATATCTTATTAGTTAATAATTTTGGAATTAATAGAACTCGCTGCATAAATAACAGAGTTTAGTATTTTAATTTTTTATTGTCAGAAAAAATTAATTTTTATTGAAAATATTTTAAGTAACACCTCAGTAAAACACTTTTATTAAAGGAAATGAAGTTAATGAAAAGGCCTGTATTTTTTCAATAACATTTTGGATTATTAGACCTACGGTGTCTAACATCGGCGAAGGTGAATTTTCTGTTTGAATCGCCATATTTTCAAACTATATTTAGTTTGAAGATGTGGGCTTTACCTGGGTTATTACCTGTTATAAGTGAGACTTACTGCTTACAGAGCTGTGACTAAAGCAAGGGATAACTTGAATTTACTAAATAAATAAAGTGACAAAGTGATAATTTTTGAATATTTCATTTACGCGATTCGAAAAGAGTACCAACTTTGCGATTTTTTTTCTAAGCTCAGAAGCAAAACACCATCTTGATTTTCTTTTATCAGTTACCTTAGACTTGGGTTAAAATATCAAATTTTGAAATGTTGTCCCACTTGACCATTTCAATGTTTTCCTAAATGCTTACATGCTGTCTATTACAACAAAACTATTAGTCCTAGACTAATAGTTAAAATTTTTGGATTCAGCATAAAAAAATACATTGGGAAAATAATTTGGTTCCATTTGATTGATTAGGAGATGAGATATTCAAGAAAATACGTGACTCTTTATATGCAAATAAATTTTCATAAAAATCTGTGATGGTGTGGTGAACTCATCGGGTGATTTGATGTGGAATGATCCTCCATCATAACATATGACGGACAAAAATATTCTACATTTTTAATAATAATCTGATATTACAAATCTGGATAATTTTGCCATTTTATAATGGAGGGATTAATTTTCATTTCTTAACTAGATGCACTTGAAACATTGTAAATTTTCATCTGTGAGTAAGTTTTATCCCTATTTTATTGTACTTGCTGACTCTTGCAGCTATTTCATGCCGGTGATTTATTGCTCTTGTTCAACAAATACATAAATTCTAGAATCATGAAAAATAGCATAGTTCAAGCTTTAAACCAAGCATTTCTGATTTTTGATTACCAGAAGTTACAGCTTCTTTTCTCTAAAGCTGAACAAACTATATAGAAATTATATATTGTAATGATTTTTATAGTTGTATTTGCATTATAGCTCTATTTATTCTATTTTATTCTATTTATTCTTATATTCCTTTTTAGTGTTCTGATCAATCAACATTCATTCCATTGTACATTCAAATTAATCTTTAATTCTGTTTATTTTCAAATTTTACCCGATGACATGCTTTTTCCTGAATTTCAGTTGAAGATTACATGCTATTTAAATCCGTAAAAGCACGCCAACCAATCGCAGCCCCTTACATAAGTTTATTTAAATCCCTGATTTCCCATGAATAAAGAGATCGAGTTCACATCCCACTAGCGTCAGTCCACTCTTCTTTTCACGAACCAGAGACCGAAACAATCACCACATTATCATGACTCACTGAGATTATAAAGAATTACAAAAGCAAAAGATTAAAACCTTGGTTAATTAACCCATTATCAATGCTGAAATTAGTTACTTAAGAATAGGTAATTTAGGTGTCTCAATAAAGACTGTTATCCCGATAAATTAATCTTTCATCGTATTATTAGCCCTTGAAGTGTCACTTTCCAAGAGAGTGGATTTTTTTTTTACTTGCATGATTGCTTCCATCTCTACTACTCCTTATTATTATTATGTGAGTCATCATTACTTATCAACAGCTTATTTATTTAAGGTATAATTAATGTAAATTTTTCTCTTTCTTTACAATTAAATTGAAGGTAGGTTGGATGTTAATTTAGGATCTATTTAATGTTTATTTTTACTGACTTATTATTAAGCAATAGTAATCAAAATATTTTATTTAAGGATGGTAAAAAAAAAAAATATCAAGACTCTTATTATCCCTTTGAAGATCATTTTTTTTCCTGCTTTTTTAAAATATTTATTATGTGTTTCTTCGCTGTGTGAATTAAGCAGACCCTAAATTATCACTATACATGATTTCCGAAAAAAAAATATCAATTACATGAGGAAATCATTTTATTTTACTAATCCATCCTCTTCTAACTTTCGATGTCGAGAAAAAAACCGCTTTCCATTTACTTTGATCAGAAATCTCTTTCCTTACCCCTTTAACTTCTTTCCTCTAACAGTTAAGGCTTCCTCAATTTCATCATCCCAATTTCAATTTCTGTTTTTTCATCCTTGAACTCTAGGACACCTTTTTTTTGTCAACCTATTCAAATCTATTCCCAAAACAAGTAAGCTGACTGATGTCTATATGAGTTGGAGTGAATGAACATTTAAGCTTTTCAGTATGATAGTATTTCTTACTATGCCTCTCTTGTCTTTCCCTCTATCTTCTTTATTAATCTCATTTGCTTGATGTATGTGCTGATGGTTACTCGTTAATATCCATGTTTCCAAACCTTAAGTTAGAAATAGATGCATTGTTGGCCAATAAACAACATTGTGTTATGGTGTTCTTGGAAATTTCCCTCTTACCGAGAAAGTCTCTATTAATTGCAAAAAAGAAGACAGTTGATATAATTCTACTGTTTAGTTTTTCGTCTATATTCCATTTCTACTCAGGACACTGTCCTAGTATTTAAAGTCATTTACTCTTTCTAAATCCAGACCTTGTAGTTTCATTTGAAATCCTTATCTTCTCTGCTCAACATCATAATTTTTGTCTACTGAATGTAAATTTCCTTTCTTAATTAACCAATAATAATAAATGCAGAATAAATAATTAATCTGCATTAGTTGCTAACACCATGATATCATCTGGAAAAGCGATTTCTGATAATTACTCTGGTTTCATAAGATGGTATTCCAAATACATTTTCTTATTCACCCCTGAAATTTCTTCATCACAGTATCCATAAGAATAAGAAATAAGACAGGACTCAACTTACACCCTTGCAGCAATCATTGAAAAGAAATCTAAAGCAGCATTTCCAGTTCTGACATAATTCTGGCATCGACTATTGATAGCTTGAATTAAAGGCTTTGGTACTTACTTTTCTCCTAAAGTTTGCCGCAGTATAATACAATCAACTCTATCAAAACCTTGTTCGAAATCCATTAGTTCCACAGAGATTTCAAAGTTTATTGCACTTCACTCATAATTTGTACAGCAAAAATTTAGTCTAGTTTTTTGGACGGTGGTTTGATTTGAATCCACAGTGTGATTCTGCAAGTGAGTCTTCTACAATCTCAGAATTCTAGAATAGATTTAACTTGGAACAGACAAAAGCGAGATATCTTGATAGTTATTACACTTTTGATTATACCCTTTCTTAAACAATGGTAGGATAACAAACACTGGCCAATCGTGATGAATTTTCATCAATTCCAGATTATGAACGTGAAACATAGTCAAGGTGAAAAGCATATGGAAATTTAAAATTAAAAATCTTTAATTACAAAAATGGATAAATCTTGGACGAGGAAAGGTAGGGTTCCCTTTATCTCACCTTACGAATGTCCATATTAGAGGAAGTCTTTTTTTTATCACATTACCTTAGTATTTATAGAAGCTTTATTTCTTATGCTGCTTGCCTTTATATATGGATCAGGTGTAATGCTTTAACGTTTAATGTATTTTTTGTTTGTTATTTGTTTGGTTAAGTGGTTTTGACATGAATGGATTGCCGAAAATTCCTGAGTAGTCCCAGCTAATGAGTACCAAAGAGAATGAAATAATCATCTGAAATCCCACTGATAATGACTTAGAAGTTGCGAGAATAAAGAAACTGAACAAACATTTTTTTATTAATTCGTATAATTAATGAATAATGATCGGAAAGGAATTACTGAAAGAATTTCTTTGAATAATAATTCTATCATTTAATTTTCGAACACTGTAATCATTTGAAATACGTATTTCGTCTTACCTATTTTTGGTACAATATCATCTGCCAGCGCTGATCCAGAAATGATCAAAATTAGAACGAACAGAGAATGTGAATTCATCATTCTACACACAGTTAAAAGCTGAAAATAAGAATTAATGCTCGGAATTAAAGTATATTCTATTAAATCTTTACAGATAACCTAAAACTATATAAATAACATGAAAAATGATATAATGCAGAAACAATAACAATTTAAAGATTTTGAATCGCCAATGGAACAGTGGTAAGATTGATCCACATTTAGGATCTATGAAATCACATTAAATTTAGAAATTAAAGTATTAGTAATAAATCCATTTTTTTGCACTTAAATTAAGTCTGATTACACAAACCTATCATCTAAATAGGAATTAAAAGAAAGATGATATAGGATTAATCAAGTGAATTTCATTTTTCCACTTTTTTTTTACTGTAACCCAATAATCTATTTCCCAATAAGTAGATAACAGTTTTTGGTAAGTATTTGATATGATATAGATGTCATATGTCTAGGTAGTACTTCCGGTAAAAGAGATATTTAAGTATATTCTCATGAGTTTATGCCTTTTCTCGAAAATTGTAATCTACTCAAGAATGTTCTAGAAAAATCTCGTCAGATTCAGAGGCATTTAGGCTCTCTATCTTGATTATTCTAGACAATTCTAGAAGTTTCCAGAAAATGTTAATAGTGAAAATACTAGAATTTTCAAGAGATTCTCGAATTTTCGACTTTGATGTAGAATGAGGCCGGGAACCGTCATGAACGTTCTGGAACTCTCGACAGTTTATCACACTTTTCTACTGATTTCTAGAAATACCTCAAGAGGTATATAAACCCTGTGGCTTTGCACGAGCACACTCATTTACGATTTTAACCTTGAGCATGTCAGTACCACTTAACTTGTGCTAAAATGATGGAGGTGGCTGGAACAAATCCCACCATCTCAATATAAACATCGGCATTCAAGAAATATATTTATTGTTTTTTTCTATTATTTAAACCAGTGATTTAGATTAAAAAATCTTCCAAAATGGCTGACACCAACAATATTATTCAGAATGTTCCATGGAAACGTGTGACTTTAAGCCACCGAACATTCATTTTCAAGTGAAAACGAGAGTCACCGCATATGTTAGTTCTAATAAAAGCCCGAAAAGAAGCCCGGGAAACCAGAAACCGGAAGTGCCAGCTATATATATGGCATATCATTTTACTTACCACAAAGAGCTCTGTCGATTGGCATAGGTTTCATTTTGATATTTCAGCGTAGAAATAAACATCAAACTTCACTCATTTCCGGTCTAACCGGGAAGTCGGGCATACTTCTAATTGCTACTGTAGACCATACATCCCCTACGGAGTCTGTATACCAATTTTCATCGAAATCCGAGTGGGGCCGGAATCGTCAATTTTGGGACAACCTCTTTTATTGTCTAAGGTTAGCGCCCATTTTAACACCATTTCCTTATGATGAAGATTATTGTAGACTAGTAATCTTTAAATATTTTTGCCTTGATATCAGTAGGAGCTAGAAAAGTTATACAAGCATAGTTTTCTTTTAAAACTTCCTGGTCAGCGCCATCAGAATTCTAATTCACCAGAAGATAATTTTTTACATAAAAAATAATCAATGCTTATCTTCAAGTGCCTTTTTTTAAGCTAAATATTCTAAACATATCATCCATTTTAAAACAGTGGGTGGTTATTTTGCAGGTACTAATTTAATACATATGACCAGTAATCGAAATTTATATTAATCAAATTTATTTAAAAAATTTTAGAGAACTGATGGTGTATGTTATCAAGAACACATTACCGATAACTTCAACTACTTCATTTGTAAGCGAGATACGCTGCTGAAGTGGTTTTGATGTACTCAAACAAGTACACCGCATTATTTGGTTGAAAACGAACGATATTTTCGTCAATTTTTATGGTGGTTGATCATGGATTCTTGCTACTATTCCATTAGTGGACACAACAAAGTAATTTCCTGAACAATACTGTATATTGAGTAATGAAATCAGTAACCTAATCAATCATGTATTTGAAAGTATTTAAAAATAAACTTTAAAAGGCACAATATATTTCGATTGCTACTCGCAATCTTTTTCAAATGTGGCTGGCCACTACTATTAAATAGTTCAAATTATTCAAGAGAAACGTTAACCACGTTGATGAAGGAGCCAATCGTCACCACAATAAACGGAGGACACGGAATCAAACATGAAATCTTCTAAGAGGGGACATCAAGGACAAGCCTACGGAAAGCAACAAAGCCAAGTAATAATACAGAATTAAAAAAAAAAATAATCTTCCTCTGATATAGGTCACCAACAACTGGAACAAAACTCAATTTCCCTAAGGTTTTTGATTATTATTCCTTCTTATGCTTGTTTTTTCTTTCTGTTTCATGCGTGCTTCTATCTTCGTTAATCTGTAAATTATAAGGTAGTATACTTCTTATGGACACTTCAACACTATAGCATCAAGGAGTTTCCAGTAAAATAAGAGATTCCTTACTCTTTTTAACGAAATCAATAACTGCTGCAGCTAATACAATGTGGTGGTCAAATTCCAGAAGAAGATGAATGTGTGTGTTATCTTTTTTTTTAAAAACTATTGTTACTTGGTTTATTAATACTGTATTGAGGTTGGGCAAGTAGGACTTTGTGTTTTTAAGTTTTCCTTGGTTGGAGTTCTATAATCTCTAATAGGCATTATAAAGATAAGGAGAGGGTTACCCATTTTAACAGAAATGAAGGTGAAGGGAGGCAATTTATTGATTGCAGGGGGCCAATGTAAGTCCTCGCTCTATCCACATGAAAATCAGGGGATTGCAGCTCATTTACCAAACTGGGTTCTTCTGATTCTTTTCTGATCTAATGTAATTTTATCTTATTCTGTATTTTAGATAGATTTACTATTTCTAATTTCCTTATTTCATCCATAATAGAAAAGCAGACTTTCGTTCCTCTTTTTCAAACAAAATAATAAAAATAAAAAAATACGTACTGCTACGTCTTCTAGCTATATTAAGGCACAATCTAGACAAAGTTATTACTATCACGGTAAACAATGAAACGTTTGCCGCCATTAAGAGCCCCACAATTTTCTTATTAAATTCCAAAAACTGTCGAAGTTAAACGAAAGATTACAAGTCAGTCCGAACTTAATTTGTAACAAAAGTCAGAATCGAAGTAGCATGGTTTGGATGAACATACAGCTTCTTTACTGAAGTTTATTAATTTATTTGTTTTTAAAAACCTATCTCTTAAACTTTAGAATGTAAAACATTTAAACAGAAGTGAAATGGAAATTTCAAAGGGACAGAAAAAGTGGAAGATAATTACCTGTAGAATAAAAGAAACTTCCTTTACAAATTTAATTCCGATTCATATCTTCAAAAAAGAGTTGACCGAATTGATTTGCTTTACTTGCAATCCATTGAATGCCTTTTCGGAAGATATGTTACAAAAAATTTCGAAAAAAGAAGGTAAACCGAGGTAACTCGAATAAACTTACACAACTGTAAACCTAATCTTCGTTATTTCAATATATAAAGAACAAAACCAATTAGCTCATATTGACTGTTGCGAAAGCATAAATAATCGGGTGCTGAACAATAATTTTTATATTGTTCGTCCACACTTTTAAGTATTATTAGCTATAATTAAACTTTATTATAATAAAACAGGATTTCTGCAAAATGTGGAAAATGACAAATACAACGTGAAAGCTGACAAAGAAATGGCGGCTCATGCAAATGATAATGGATATTGATTTTTAAAAGCATGCTCGTTTCATTTCTTTCATTTTATTAATAACTTTTGGCTTTAATTTTAAAGGAGCTAATCAATAATGTCCTTTTGGTACTAGTGGAGAAAGTAAAGGAAGTTGATCAAGGTCAACCATCAACGTATTCTGCATTTTGGAATGGAAGGGCTGATGATGGTCATCCAACCCAAAAACCCGTTCTCTTTCTTTTTTAAGGAATTCGGGGGTTGATGAAAAATCTCGTAACTCCCCTCACCCTTCCGTAGCATATAAAGGAAAAATTCCAACGTTTCTCATTCTATTTATTTATTTTTTGTCTTTCTTTTTTATTTTTTGTTGAATCTCCTCGAAATAGTAATGATAACGCATACAGAATTCCTGAGATTCTAACGGTCGGTTACAATTGATTCTCTAAACGTCTAAAGAACTCACATGTCACTATCTAAAATCTTAAAGAACACCATTATTTAATTATCGATCCATGTGGGCGCTATTAAGTTTGTGATGTCTGTCCGTGTCTGTCCTTCCCTAACAACTCCCGAACGGAAGAACGGATCGGCAAACGGATTTCACCATTCTATTCAGAAGCCCAAACAACGTAGGAAAAGGGTATTTTTGTTGGTGTGCATTTTTTGTTTTGTCTGAGTTTTAAAGTTTTTGAATTGAATCTCTTTTTTTTCTTTTATTTCATAGATTCCCTTTAAATAGGCCTATTATCACTGTATGTTTAAGGAAACTGAAGTAGTATAGTGGATAGAGTGATGGATTCAGAAGGTTGTGAATTCCAATTCCAGCCTTGAATACAATTTATTAATTTTTTTATTTCAGAGATTCCATGTTTATGTAACTAATATTTTTCGTTGTCTATTGTTTGAAATTGATTTTGCACACGCGGGAGTTTTAATGGATAGCCCTTATTTTTATGCTTCAACACAAACTTTTATTTATCTACTATATTTTGCTCAATGGAACAGTGGTTCTTAAATCTCTTGGCTGGCTATACAAATTAAAACTTTTGAATTGTGAGCTCCTACATTTTTGACATTTTGACTGCTATTCGTCAGAGCTGAAAAACGAAATCTATAATCAGATAACTTTGAAAGTTACATCAAAATCTAAAAGCTAATTTTGAAATTGCAGCAAATTGAGTGATTCTTTTTCTAAAGAAATCAAATTTCGACTTTTATTTCAATTAATATTAGATCATAAGTTAAGTCACGAACTTATAATCAGTATTCTAAACACTAAGTAAAATTTCATTATTTCAGCTTTCTTAGTTGAAATACATCCAATGTTGCGATTCAGGCGGTTCGCACCGGTCGGGAAAATCTTTTCCTAAAATTTTGTCAGTTCGGGCGAACAGATTGTTAATAATACTGGTTACTTAAAATTTTTATTTAGGGAAAAAATTAATAAAGCGATAATTTTTCTGAGATATTATAATAATATTAATGTTTTGAAAGTATTATTTCGATTAAAAATGATGCATCCATAACATTCATACACACTTGAACGTTCCAGCATAGCATTTATGTTAACAAGATTGCCATCCTTTCAGGGATAATTTTGTTATATATAACTTAAATAAAAATGAAAAAAATTGATAATTATTTTTAACAAGTTAAACGTGCGGAAATAATATTAACAGCACATATCACAATAAAAAACGTACACGAAGAAAAGTAAGGAATCACATATATATAGAATATATCGATAATTTTAGGTAAATGAAATATTTTATTCAGTCAAATACAGACCTTAAATAAAATAGCTCCTAAAGCTAAGGTAAATCAACTAAAATCTAATGTTCCATACCTTTTTTGTAGGTGGTTTCTCCTACAATATTCATCATAATAAAAGATCTTAAACATCTCACAATTAAACGTAATATTTTACATTTATTATTAAAATACTAGCAGCAAAGCCTGTCGGACGACAGGCATGAAAAATTCAGAAAAATCATTTTATTATCAACTATGAAATATAAAGTAAATGTAATCTAAATACTGTGCTAACTTGTGAGCGAAGCTTCTACGGCAAAAATGGTTTCGAGTTTCGAAATCAGCGTAAACAACTGAGTAAGTATGCCAAATTTCATTAAAATAGATGCAGCGGTAACAAAATTATTTGGTTTGAACGTATGTTTTGTTAGAATTTCAGTTGTCGAGGTCAGTTCCCAAGAATAAAATTTCATGGAAACAACATGGAATGACACAATGAACTAATATTTTCATGTAATTTGAGTACTTTTGATTCAATGGTACCATTGAGAACCGTTGGATCTATCTTAATAGCTTAATTATATCGAGTTACAGACAGTCAGACAGACAGACGAACTTTGTCAATATATATATATACATTTAATTCGATTGATGACTTGATTTTGAAATTTTTTTTTTTTTTTTTTAATGTTTATCAGATCTATTTAGGTGTACTTCTTACCTGTACACCTGTAATATAGGTTCTGAGAGTTTAATCTAAGGGATCATTTTCCACCCAAAAAGAAAAACGAAATACCAACCATATTTAAAGTTTAATTTATCTAAAGAATAATTATTATTTTTGACTCATAACGCCGAAAAGCATTTAAAACTCACCTTTGTATAATCTAAATACTGTGCTAACTTGTGAACGAAGCTTCTACGACAAAAATGGTCTTGAGTTTCAAAATCAGCGTAAAAAACTGAGTAAGTATGCCAAATTTCATTAAAATCGGTGCAGTGTTAACAAAATTATATCGAGTTACTTACAGACAGACAGACAGACGAACTTAGCCAATTATGTAAGTTGAATACGTTTAATTGTGAGATGTTGAAGATCTTTTATTAAAATCTAATGACCAAACCTCAGACTATAAACATACTTTAAAATCAAAAACGTTCTCAGCTGAGATAGAAAAAGACATACTTATAAGGCCTTTAGAAAAGTGGATATTAAAGCAAGTGTATAATTGCCAAAATTTGCTGAAATCTAGGTCTTAAGGTTAAACTTAAAGCAATCAATATGCGTTGATCATTTTTTAATCTTATACTGTGACTAATTTTTAATTATCATAGATTAAATTACTTTTAGGCTTCTGATACCGTGAAGCCTTATATCCCCGGTTTGTCTGTGTATTTGTGGACAAGTATTAAATCAGCAATAAGCCCGAGGGCTAGAGACTTGATTAGGGTATCGTTGAAAAGGTCTTGCCAAGAGTAGTTCAGAGTCGTAGAGTTTGTGTCTTTAGCTGGTAGAGCTCGAAGATAGCGATAGCGATTAGTAAACCAATCACAATGCTTCGCGACGACTTCTGATACGTGAATGAAGAAAATTATTCAAAGTTATTGAATTATTCAAAGTCTATTACGGTTTGAGCTAAGAATGACGATTATTCAATATAAATAGTGATTTTTCTGTTTTTTACGTAATATAGATAGGAGCTACTTGTATCTCGTTTTTTAAATCATTACTAGGAATTCAATCTATTAACAAGGTTTCAGTTAAGAATGACCATTATTCTATATAAATAAAGGGTAGGTAAGATAGCATGGGGTCCCAAACATTTTGAAGCCGGGGTGGTCTAATCACTTTTACGTTAGAATAGACTGCGTCGAGACACGTTCTATACCTGGTGAGTAGGGAATTAAAAAAGCCGTTGTGAAGCATTGGGATTGGTTTAAAATCGTTATCGCTACCTTGTTTAAAACTGTGCATTGGAATGAAAACTTAACCCACCAATACTATTAATATATTTGGTCATATTAGCGATACAGTGAATGCAGAAGTCATTATTATATCACAAACAGATACTGAGTTTGAATGATTAAACGTCATAGCCTTTGAGATAACTTGAGAATTTCAATTTTCTTCCTAATCTTGTTGTTTTGGTATCTAAAAGAGTGGATGTGTTTTCTTTCGGTTTGTCTGAAATAATATTAGGAAGGATTTCTTCATCTTAGAGAAGAAAACTTGGTTTCAGTCTCTTGAATGTAATTCTCTTAATAGTCTGCAATGGAATCGCAGTTTAATAAGGATGGTGTTGTAATGGTATTTACCATGTTCTTGAATGTTTGGAAAGTTTGCACTGAACAATAGTGAACTACGAAAATCAAACCGTCCAAATGGTGGTTAAATTAAAATGTCTGCAACTTGAGTTAACACTGCGCCTTCAGTACAACTAAGTTCATAATCATACTTTGCTTGATCCATTTTATAGATAAAAGATTAACAGTAGACCAACAAGTTCACGAATCAAAATATCCTGCCTTGCTAAAAGCCTTCCATTTATTGGAATTGGTATTTGAGACCTATAGACAATACAGACCCAGCGCTGTGGTTTCTATGGCAGCTCCCAAGATGATGCTTCTGATGAAGTAGAGCATCAATACGTTCTTCGACTGAGAATGGAATGTCGAATTGAAAAGAAGCTTCGATGGAAATAGAAAATCCCATGGAATCAGAAGAGTCTTCGATGGAAACTGTTAAACTTCCGATGGACGACGCAAACAGTTCAGACGATTTATCAGCTTCACTACAGTTAAGTTCATGAAAGAAGAGCTTTTGATGACGTAATTTTCTTAGGGATTGATGTTTCCGGGACGTAACAGCGCCATCTACTGCTAAGATTCACAACTGACTCTTATAAACATTACTTAAATATTCTGGTTTTTGTAGTTTCTATAGTTACGTATACATAATAATAATTACACTTGAAATAATTACAAACGTTCCACACTATTCCCCTTGCTTGGCTATGCAAAGTTTATCCTTTCTTGGTCACGCTTATTCGATCACAAAAAGATGCCATCTTGGACTGACTACTCGGAGTTCAAGTTGATGACGTCATGACTGGTGACGTTTGTTCCAGATAAAATCGATCGCTACGTAATGATCATATATGGCAACTCCTTTTTTTTTTTTTTAATACTATATAGTGGAAAATGAAGGAATAGATTCCACATTAAGTCCTGTATATTGAGATCAATCTTTAAGTCCTAATTTATTGGAGTTGTCAACTAAGCCATATTGTGAAATGTTACTTTATGTGATAAGTAAAGAAATCGATGTGCATTGATTATTTTTTAATCTTCTACTTTTATTACTTTTTAATTATCCATTGATTGAGATTACTTCTTAAATTCTGCATTGGAATGAAACAAAAAAAAAAGATTAGCACAACAATAACAACATATCTGGTCACGCAGCGATACAGTTAATGCAGCGGTCATTATTATAATTATAAAAAACAATACTGAGTTTGAAAGTGCATGCATTCATTATTACGCTGCAAACTCTTAAATAGAATATTTGATTCAAATCTATTATTCTTTCATTGCGTAAGGATTTCATATTTTCGCGATTAATAAAAAGTTGTTCTTATTAGGTGTTTATGTATGCCAAAATTTAATAAGCTGTATAGAATATTTGTAAATTTTGAAATATGTTACCTCATGATAATTAGGGTATTATTCTTTGAGAAAAATTAAGGGCGTAAGTATTTAGCCCTTACTGTGATGCGCCCATATTCCCAAGAATGTTTTGACATGTTTGGTATTATTCGTCAACAAAATCCGTACTCAGATAATATTCAAAGTTATTTTAAAATCTAATTAAAGGCTAATGTGGAATTGCAGCAAATTTAGCGTTTTTTTAGAAATAGAAATGAAATTTTGATTTTTGTTTCAAATAATGAGAGATCATAAAATCACATGTGTTTATTCAAGCATTGATTTAGTTTACAAGATAGCCATATTTTAAGATCATAGTTTTACTATATATAAATAAAAATGAAAAAAAGTGATGATATATATTTATATAATTTATAATTTGTTATTTTTTTAAAGAGAAATAAAAATGAAAAAACTGATAATTGATGCTTTGTAAATGCATAAAAAGCACATAAATGAAGTTGTACAAACTTTTATAAATACATTTTTAAATCAATAAAGGGTGAGACCAAATTATTTACAAGTGACATCCTGGAATAGCTGTTTCACGCTCGTTGGCGATCATCAGCCAGAAGTCACCAGCTAATAACGTCTCCGTACTGAGGCTGGTATGAATGATACATCGGAAGCACAGTGCTGCCTCAAAGGAAAAAATATACAATGAAAAACTCACCAATGAAAAATTAGTGAGAAAATTCATGTGCTAACAGTGCGCAGGCCTCAATGATCTTCGCACTGCTGGCACATGAATTTTCTTACTAATTTTTATTGGCGAGTTTTTCTTGTGTATTTTTTCCTTTGAGGCACCACTGCGCATCCGATGTAGCTTCTTTTCTTCTTCTATTTTTTTTTTTAAACATGAAATAGTTCAGCGAGCAGGTTGGTAAATTTTGTGAATCTCACCACTGATTTAGAGGATACTCATTTATAAAGATTATAAGTTAGTGACTTATCGTAACGTATGATCTAATATTAATTGAAAAAAAAAGGTTAAAATTTCATTTCTTTAAGGAAAAAATCGCTAAATTTGTTACAATTTCAAAATTAGTCATTAGTTTTTGAGGTAACTTTCAATGTTATGTGATTACGAATTCCTTTTCAGTTTTGACGAACAGCAGCCAGCATGTCAAAAATGAGCTCACAATTCAAAAATTTATATATTTATATATAAATATGTATATACTAGCAGCAAAGCCTGTCGGACGACAGGCATAAAAAAATCTGAAAAATCATTTTATTATCAACTATCAATCTATCTATCAGCCTTTAACAGCCCACTGCTGGACAAAGGCCTCCCTCAGACAGCTCGCTGTCTCGGGGGATGAAAGTCTAATCTCCCACGCTGACTTTCAACTGCGGGTTGGGAGATGCATTTTAACCCTAACTGCCAGGGTAAAGAAACGGGAACGGACAGAAGGAGAAACAGAAGAAGAGAGAAGAAAGAAACATCCATGCCACGGCCGGGATTCGAACCCGGGAACTGGCACACTGGCCGCAACGGCAGACCTGCCGTCTAGATCGCACGGCCATGCCAGCACGGCTCAACTATCAAATATAAAGTAAATGTAATCTAAATACTGTGCTAACTTGTGAACGAAGCTTCCACGGCAAAAAAAAAAATGGTTTTGAGTTTCGAAATCAGAGTAAATAACTGTCTCATTTAATCTGTCTCAAAATCATTAACAAGGCAGGATGTTTTGATTCGTGAACTTGTTGGTCTACTGTTAATCATTTATCTATAAAATGGATCAAGCAAAGTATGATTATGTGCTTAGTTCTACTGAAGGCGCAGTGTTAACTCAAGTTGCAGACATTTTGATTTAACCACCATTCGGACGGTTTGATTTTCGTAGTTGACTATTGTTCAGCGCAACTATTTATATGGAATAATGGTCATTCTTAACTGAAACCTTGTTAATAGATTGAATTCCTAATACTGATTTAAAAAACGAGATAAATGTAGCTCCTGTCTATATTACGTAAAAACCATAAAAATCATTATTTATATGGAATAATCGTCATTCTTAGCTCAAACCTTGTTAATAGACTGAATTCAATAACTTTTGAATTATTTTCTTCATTCACGTATCAGAAGCCGTCGCGAAGCATTGTGATTGGTTTACTAATCGACAAGCTAGAGACCCGACCAGCTAGAGATACAAACTCTACGGCTCTGAACTACTCTTGGCAAGACCTTTTCAACGATACCTTAATCAAGTCTCTAGCCCTCGGGGTTATTGCTGATTTGATACTTGTCCACAAACAGACAGACAAACCGAGGATATAAGGCTTCACGGTATCAGAAGCCTAAAAGCAATTTAATCTACGATAATTAAAAAATTAGTCACAGTAAAAGATATAAAAAATGATCAACGCATATTGATTGCTTTAAGTTTAACCTTAAGACCTAGAATTCAGCAAATTTTAGCAATTATACACTTGTTTTAATGTCCATTTTTCGAAACATTTTAAGTATTTCTTCTTCTATCTCAGCTGAGAATATGTTTTTGATTTTAAAGTATGTTTATAGTCTGAGGCTTGGTCATTAGATTTTAATAAAAGATCTTCAACATCTCACAATTAAACATAATATTTTAATAATAAATGTAAAATATTACGTTTTAATTTTGAGATGTTGAAGATCTTTTATTATAATAAATAATGTAGGAGAAAGGACCTACAAAAAAGGTATGAAACATTAGATTTTAGTTGATTTACTTTAGATTTAGGAGCTATTTTATTTAGGGTCTGTATTTGACTGAATAAAATATTGGATGAGTGAGAAAGTTCTACCTGTTTTTGGATATGAAAATTTGC
This sequence comes from Thereuonema tuberculata, assembly GCA_023159025.1. Lineage (NCBI taxonomy): Eukaryota > Metazoa > Arthropoda > Chilopoda > Scutigeromorpha > Scutigeridae > Thereuonema > Thereuonema tuberculata. Next base: position 16,215 of record JAFIDM010052733.1, on the reverse strand, counting down.
AATGGAATTGCCCTCACACATAACATTGTAATGACGCAAATCGTCTACCAATCAAACGTGTGGATGCCTCACATATAAATGCATCGTGTCTCACAAAGTTAATCATCTGAAAAAAAATATCAGAGGGTGTAAAATGGAACGCGAGAAGGAGCATATAAGACATTGTTTGTTATATGAGCTCGATAAAAAGGTTACAGCAGCCGCAGCATGTCGCAATGTTTGTCAAGTTTATGGGGAGGATGCAATAGACGAAAGCAAATGTCGTCGTTGGTTTCGTAAATTTAGGGAAGGAGACAGAAGCTGCCAAAATCAGGCTAGGAGTGAACGGCCATTACACGTTGGAGAGAACGGTATTGACCAAGCCATAAGGAACAGCCCGAACCCAAGCGTGCAAGAATTAGTGGAGACCTTCAACGTACACCGGACAACGGTCGAGAGACGGCTGGGTAAGTTGGGGTTTACGAGAAAGTTGGATCTTTGGGTTCCACATAACCTGACAGCTAAGCAGCGAGATCACCAAAAAGCCACCTGTGTTTCCTTGCTTTCCCGGTACAAAAATGACCCATTCTGGACACGAATTGAAACAGGAGATGAGAAGTGGGTTATATACCGTAACGTAAAGCATCGTAGGACTGTGTGTCGCCCTTCTGATCCGCCTGCATTGACTTCGAAAGCTGAACTTCATCCCAAGAAGGTGTTATTGAGTGTGTGGTGGGATGTGCAGGGAATAATTCACTCAACCAAACCATCAATGCTGCCACTCAACCAAACCATCAATGCTGCCTTCTACTGTCTACAGTTAGACAGGTTGCATTCAAATTTGGTAGCAAAGTGGCCAGGTCTAATCAATCATCGCGGTGTTATCCTTCAATACGATAACGCCAGGCCACATGCTGCTGTCATCACTTGCCAAAAGTTACTGGGCTTTCGTTGGGAGGTTTTACCCCACCCTCCCTATTCTCCAGACTTGGCACCAACTGACTATCACCTATTTCGTGCGTTGAACAATTCCTTCAGTCAGAAAATCTTTGATGATCATGATGCTGTGAAAACTGCCATCCAAGACATTTTGACTCGAAACCGACGGAATTTTACCGCCGTGGGATTCATCTCCTACCAGAAAGATGGCAAGAGGTCCTAGATAGCAATGGGGATTATACACAATAATAACTGTTCATTTTGCGTTTATTTACTCTTCTTTATGGGTAATAAAAACGGATAGAACTTTTACACTCACCCAATATTTCGTTTAGCTAAAATTATGAATATATTGTATATATCAGTGATTCATTATTTTTCTTCGTGTATGTTTTTTTTGTGATATGTGATGTTAATACTATTTCCGCAAGTTAAACATGTTAAAAATAATTATCAATTTTTTTTTCATTTTTATTTAAGTTATATATATAACAATATTATCCCTGAATGGATGGCAATCTTGTTAACATTAACGCTATGCTGGAGTGCACAAGTGTGTATTAATGTTATGGATGTATCATTTTAAATCGAAACAATAATTTCTAAAAGATTAATAATATTACAATAACTCAGAAAAGCTATCGTTTTATTAATTTTTTCCCTAAATAAATATTTTAAGTAGCCAGTATTATTAACAATCTGTTCGCCCGAACTGACCACATTTTTAAAAAAGATTTTCCCGAACCGGTGCGAACAGCCTGAATCACAACATTGGATGTATTTCAACTAAAAAAGCTGCAGTAATGATATTTTACATAGTTTTTAGAAGATACTCATTTATAATGATTATTAGTTCGTGACTTAAGATCTAATATTAATTGAAATAAAAGTCGACATTTGATTCTTTAGAAAAAGAATCACTTAATTTGCTGCAATTTCAAAATTAGCTTTTAGATTTTGACGTAAGTTTCAATGTTATCTGATTACAGATTTCGTTTTTAGCTCTGACGAATAGCAGCTAACATGTCAAAAATGTAGGATCTCAAAATTCAAAAGTTTTAATTTTGATTTGTATAGCCAGCCAAGAGATTAAGAACCACTGTTCTATTGAACATGATATACTAGATAAATAAAAGTTTGTGCTAAAACAGAAAATTAAGGGATACTCATTAAAACTCATGCGTGAGCATAATCAATTTCAAACAATAGACAACGAAAAATTTTAGTTACATAAATATTGAATCTTCGAAATAAAATAAAAAAAAAAGAAATAGGCTGGAATTAGAACTCACGAACTTCTGAATCCGTCACTTTATCCACTGTACTGTTTCAGTTCCCATAAACTTAGAGTGATAATTGGCCTATCTAAAGGGAATTTACGAAATACAAAGAAAAAAAAAGATTCAATTGAAAAACTTTAAAACTCAGGCAAAACAAACAATGCACACAAACAAAAATACCCTATCCTACGTTGTTTGGGCTTCTGAACAGAATGGTGAAATCCGTTTCCCGATCCGTCCTTCCGTTCGGGAGTTGTTAGGGAAGGACAGACACGGACAGGACAAACGCAATAGCGCCCACATGGATCGCAAATTAAATAATGGTGTTCTTTACGATTTTAGATACTGACTTGTGCGTTCTTTAGACGTTTAGAGAATCAATTGAAACCGAGCGTTAGAATCTCAGGAATTCTGTATGGGTTATGAATATTATTTCGAGGAGATTCACCAAAAATAAAAAAAAAAGAAAGACAAAAAATAAATAGAAATGGAAATGTTGGAATGTTTCCTTTATATGCAATGGTGTTATTTCCCCTCACACATCGAATCCGAAAAAAAGAAAGAGGACGGGTTTTTGGTGTTGTATGACCATCATCAGCCCTTCCATTCCCAAATGCAGAATACGTTGATGGTTGACTTTGATCAACTTCCTTTACTTTCTCCACTAGAACCAAAAAGACATTCTTGATTAGCTCCTTTAAAATTATAACCAAAATTTATTATTAAAATGAAAGAAATGAAACAAACGTGCTTTTAAAAATCAATATCAATTATCATTTGTATGACCCGCCATTTTTTGTCACCTTTCACGTTGTCTTTGTTATTTTTCCACATTTTGCAGAAATGCTGCTTTATTATAATAAAATTTTAATATAGCTAATAATAATTAAGAGTTTGGACGAACAATATAATAATTATTGTTCAGCACCCGATTATTTATTCTTTCGCAACAGTCAATACAAGCTAATTGGTTTTGTTCTTTATATATAATGAAATAACGAAGATTAGGTTTACAATTCTGTAAGTTTGTTCGTGTAAAGTCGGTTTACATTTTTTTTCCAAATTTTTTGTAACATATGTTCCAAATAGGCGTTCAATGGAAGTAAAGCAATTCAATTCTGTAAAGGAATTACATTTGTAAAGGAATTACATTTGTAAAGGAAGTCTCTTTTATTCTACAGGTAATTATCTTCCACTTTTTTCTGTCCTTTTAAAATTTCCATTTCACTGCTGTTTAAATGTATCACATTCTAAAGTTTAAGAGATAGGCTTTTAAAAACAAATAAATTAATAAACTTCAGTAAAGAAGCTGTATGTTCATCCAAACCATGCTACTTCGATTCTGACTTTTGTTACAAATTAAGTTCGGACTGACTTGTAATCTTTCGTTTAACTTCGACAGTTTTTGGAATTTATTAAGAAAATTGTGGGGCTCTTAATGGCGGCAAAAGTTTTATTGTTTACCGTGATAGTAATAACTTTGTCTAGATCGTGCCTTACTATAGCTGGAAGACGTAGCAGAACGTAATTTTTTTTATTATTATTTTGTTTGAAAAAGAGGAACGAAAGTCTGCTTTTCTATTATGGATGAAATAAAGAAATTAGAAATAGTAAATCTATCTAAAATACAGAATAAGATAAAATTACATTAGGTCAGAAAAGAAGCAAAAGAACCCAGTTTGCTAATGAGCGGCAATCCCCTGATTTTCATATAGAGCTCGAGCTAGGATTTACGTTGGCCCCCTGCAATCAATAAATTGCCGCCCTTCACCTTCATTTCTATTAAAATGGGTTACCCCTCTCCTCATCTTTATAACGCCCATTACAGATTATAGAACTCCAATCAAGGAAAACTTAAAACACCAAGTCCTACTTGCACAACCTCAATACAGTATTAATAAACCAAGTAATAATAGTTTAAATAAAAAGGAAACACATACATTTATCTTCTGCTGGATTTTGACCACTCCATTGTATTAGCTGCAGCAGTTATTGTTTTCGTTAGGAAGAGTAAGGAATCTCTTATTATATTGGAAACTCCTGGATGCTATAGAGATGGAGTGTCCATAAGAAGTTTACTATCTTATAATTTACAGATTAACGAAGATAGAAGCACGGATGAAACAGAAAGAAAAAATAAGCATAAGAAGGAATAATAATTAAAAACCTAAGGGAAATGGCGTTTTGTTCCAGTTGTTGGTGACCTATATCAGAAGAAGATGATTTTTTTGTAATTCTGTATTATTACTTGGCTTAGTTGCTTTCCGTAGGCCTTTCCTTGATGTCCCGTCTTAGAAGATTTCATGTTTGATTCCGTGGCCTCCGTTTATTGTGGTGACGATTGGCTCCTTCATCAACGTAGTTAACAGTTCTTTTGAGTAATTTGAACTATTTAATGTAGGGTTTGCAGTGGCCAGCCATACCTGAGTAGCAATCGAAATATATTGTGCCTTTTAAAGTTTAGTTTTAAATGCTTTCAAATACATGATTGATTATGCTATTCATTTCATTACTCAATATACAGTAATGTTCAGGAAATTATATAATTCCCTCAATTATTCTGTTATGTCCATTAATGGAATAGTAGCAAGAACTCATGACCAACCACCATAAAAGCTGACGAATAAATCCATGGTTTTCAACCGAATCAAAGTGCTGCACTTGTTGGAGTATTTCACAACCACTTCAGCAGCGTATCTCGCCTACAAATGAAGTAGTTGAAGTTATCGGTAATAGCTTCTTGAGAATATACACCAGCTGTTCTCAAGAAATTTATAACGAAATTTGATTAATATAAATTTCGATTAACGGTCATATGTATTAAATTAGTACCTTCAAAATAATCATCCACTGTTTTATAATAGATGATATGTTTACAATATCAGGAGCTTATAAAAAGCAACTTAAAGATAAGCATTGATTATTGTTTATGTGAAAAATTATTATCTTATGGTGAATTAGAAATCTGATGGTCCGACCAGGAATTTTTGAAAGAAAACTATCTTTGTATAAATTTCCTAGCTCCAATTGATATCAAGGTAAAAATGGTTAAAGATAACTGACCTACAATAATCTTCATCATAAGAAAATGGGCGCTTACTTTAGACAGTGTAAATCGAAACCAAATTACAGCAAAGCTATGCAAACAACAGAGCATCACTTAAACAGGTTTGAAAAGCTGGCATGAGTTCTTAGTAGATATAATACTATATGATGAATAAGATAAAACATCAAATTGTACTGTGCTTACATTTATCTACTTATTGGGAAATAGATTACGGGGTTACAGTAAAAAAAGCGTGGAAAAATGAAATCATATGATTTATCTTATATCATCTTTCTTTTTATTCCTATTTAGATGATAGGTTTGTGTAATCAGACTTAATCTCAGTGCAAAAAACTGGATTAATTACTAATACTTTAATTTCTAATTTTAAGTTGATTTCATAGATCCTAAATGTGGATCAATCTTACCAATGTTCTATTAGAGTTTCAAAATAATTAAATTATTGTTATTTCTGCAGTATATTATTTTACATGTTATTTATATAGTTTTAGGTTATCTGTAAAGAATTAATAGAATATACTTTAATTGTGATCATTAATTCTTATTTTTAGCTTTTAACTGATATAGAAAGATGAATTCACATTCTCTGTTCGTTTTCATTTTGATCATTTCTGGATCAGCGCTGGCTGATGGTATTGTACCAAAAATAGGTAAGACGAAATACGTATTTAAAATGATTACAGTATTCGAAACTTAAATGATAGAATCATTATTCAAACAAATTCTTTCAGTGATTCCTTTCCAATCATTATTCATTAATTATACGAATTAGTAAAAAAATGTTTGTTCAGTTTCTTTTTTCTTGCAACTTCTAAATCATTATCAGTGGGATTTCAGATGATTAAAGATGATTTCAGATGATTGTTTCATTATTTTTGGTACTCATTGGCTGGGACACTGATGAATTTTCGACAGTTCTTTAAAGTCAAAAAACCACTTAACAAAACAAATAACAAAAAAATACATTAAACGTTAAAGCATTATGCATGATCCTCATAAAAAGGCAAGTAGCATGAGAAATAAACCTTCAATTACAAAATAAGGGTATAAAAAAAATGACTTCCTCTAATATGGACATTCGTAAGCAGAGGTAAAGGGAACCCTACCTTTCCTCCAAGATTTGTCCAACAATTTTGAACTTTAGATTTCCATGTGCTTTTCCCCCTGACTATGTTTCACGTTCAAAACGTGGAATTGATGAAAACTTCTCATTGTTGGACAGCATTTGTTATCCTTCCGTTGTTTAAGAAATGGGATAATCAAAAGTGTAATAACTATAAAGGTATCTCGCTTTTGTCTGTTCCAAGTTAAATCTATTCTAGAATTCTGAGATTGTAGAAGACTCACTTGCAGAATCACACTGTGGCTTCGGATAAAACCACCGTCCAAAAAAGACTTAATTTTTGCTGTACAAATTAAGAGTGAAACTGCAATAAACTTTAGTAAAGAAATCTGTATGGAATTCATAGATTTCGAACAAAGTTTTGATTGTACTGTAGTGTGGCAAGCTTTAGTAGAGAAGTACCAAAGCCATTAATTCAAGCTATAAATAGTCGATGTAAGAATTATGTCAAAACTGAAAATGTTGCTTTAGAGTTCTTTTCAATGTTTGCAACAAGGATGTAATTTGAGTCCTCTCTTATTTCTTATATTTATGGATACTGCGGTGAAGAAATGTCAGGGATGAATAATAAAATGTATCTGCGATACAATCTTATGAAACCAGAGTAATTATCAGAAATCGCTTTTCCAGATGATATCCTGGTGTTAGCAACCAATGCAGAATAAAACATGGAACGTTAAATTGGTTAATTAAGAATGGAAATTAACATTTAGAAGACAACAATTATGATGGTGATCAGAGAAGATGAAGTGCAACTACAAGGTCAGGATTTAGAAAGAGTAAATGGCTTTAAATACTTGGAAAGTATCCTGAATAGAGATGGAATATAGACGAAAAACTAAACAGCAGAATTACATCACCTGTCTTCTTTTTTGCAATTAATAGACTTTCTCGGAATTTTCAAGAACATAATAAAATTGTTGTTTAATGGTCAACAATGCATCTATTTTTAACTTAAGGTTTGGAAACATGGATATTAACGAGTAACCATCAGCACATACATCAAGCAAATGAAATAGTTAAAGAAGATAGAGGGAAAGACAACCGAGGCATAGTAAGAAATACTTTCATACTGAAAAGTCTAAATCTTCATTCACTCCAACTCATATAGACATCAGTCAACTGACTTGGTTTGAGAATAGATTTGAATAAGTTGACAAAAAAAAAGGTGTCTTAGAGTTCAAGGATGGAAACACAGAGAACATGAAATTGGGATGATGAAATTGAGGATGCCTTAACTGTTAGAGGAAAGAAGTTAAAGGGGTAAGGAAAGTGATTTGTGTTTAAAGTAAATGAAAGCGTTTTTTCCCGACACCAAAAGTTAGAAGAGGATGGATTAGTAAAGTAAAATGATTTCGTCATGTAATTGGTATTATTTTTTTCAGAAATCATGTATAGTGATAATTTAGGGTCTGCTTAATTCACACAGCGGAGAAACGCATAATAAATTTTTTTTTAAAAATCAGGAAAAAAATGATCTTCAAAGGAAAATTAAGAGCCTTGACTTTTTTTACCATCCTTAAATAAAATATTTACCTTAAGGAAGATAAAAAATAAAATTTACATTAATTAAACATTAAATAAATAAGCTGTTGATAAGTGATGATGCCTCACATAATAATATTAAGGAATAGTAGAGATGGAAGCAATCATGCAAGTAAAAAAAAAATTCACTCCCTTGGAAAGTGACACCTTAAGTGCTAATATTACGATGAAAGATTAATTTATCGGGATAACAGTCTTTATTGAGACACATAAATTAGCTATTCTTAAATAAATAATTTCAACATTGATAATTGGTTAATTAACCAAGCTTTTGATCTTTTGCTTTTGTAATTCTTTATAATCTCAGTGAGTCATGATATTGTGGTGATTGTTTCGGTCTCTGGTTCGTGAAAAGAAGAGTGACTGACGCTAGTGGGATCTGAACTGGATCTCTTTATTCATGGGAAACCAGGGATTTAAATAAACTTATGTACAGGGACTGCGATTGGTTGGCATGCTTTTCCCTGAAATTCAGTTGAAGATCACATGATATTTAAATCCCCCATCACTTGTAAAAGCACGCCAACGGGTAAAATTTGAAAATAATCAGAAGTAGATGTTTATTTGAATGTACAATGGAATGAATGTTGATTGATCAGAACACTAAAAAAAATATAAGAATGAATAGAATAAAATAGGATAAATAGAACAATAATAGAAATACAACTATTAAAATCATTACAATATATAATTTCTATAGTTTGTTCAGCTTTAGTGAAAAGCAGCTGTAACTTCTGGTAATCAAAAATCAGAAATGCTTTGTTTAAAGTTTGAACTATGCTATTTTTCATGGTTTCAGAATTTTTGTATTTGTTGAACAAGAGCAATAAACCAGCAGTATGAAATACACTACCCTACACTAATGGACCGGACAATGCGCGTTACTGGAAACATGTGAAAGTGTCACCGATTTAAGAGTGGAATAGGCCCCCACGTGCTAAACTTACATTAGCCACCTTGCGGGACATGTTTTCCACAAGGTTTTGATACAAAGCTAAGGGTATTTTTGTCCATTCCTGCTTCAAGAACATGGCCAGTGCAGCTGTAGATGTCGAACGTGGTTCCTAGCCCTCAATCGGTGCTCTAACTCGTTCCATAAATGTTCGATGGGGTTTAGGTCGGGACTCTGAGCAGGCCATGGAAGCCGCTTTACAGCATTCTCTATGTACCGCTGCTGGACAGAGGCTGAAACATGGCAGGGAGCATTGTCGTTCTGAAAGTAACAATCGTTTCTAAGCATTTGCCAGAGAGTAGGAACAAACCGATTGTCAAAAATGTCCTTGTTGCCTTCGGAGTTCAAGATTCCCGCAACAACATGCAATGGTCCCATGCCAGATCATGAGAAACACCCCCACAGCATGATTCCCGCCCCGCCGAACTTCACAGTAGGAACGATGCACTCGGGTAAAAGACGTTTGCCTGGCATTCGCCTCACCCAAAATGTCCATCCGACTGGAAAAGAGTGTAACGTGATGAGGCACGTTACACTCCATAAAATTGTTTTCCACTGCTCTACAGTTCAGTTGCGACTTCGCAAACACCACTTGAGTCTGGCGGCTCTGTTGAATTGTGAGATGTGTGGTTTGTGTGCGGCAACTCTTCCTTGGATTTTAAGGGCGTTCAATTCCTTCCGCAACGTATTGTGATGAACTGATGCCTGTTGAAACTCATTGTTTACGATTCCGAGGGCTTTTTAGCGGTTCTGACGAACCTCGCGCTTCAGAACGCGTCGATCGCGTTCGGTCATTTCCGGGGATAACCAATGTGTGCAGTTCGTGCCCCAACGCCCATATTCTTCCACTTCTTGATGACATCACCAACAGTCGAATGTGGCTGTGATAATTTCGCCGAAATTGCACGAATAAACATGGCAGCAATGTAACAGCCAACAATAATGTCTCTTTCAAAGTCACTAAGTTCCCTGCGTTTCGGCATATTCTTCGCACTATTCGACACTCCTAAAGACATTTCCATAGCAACTATCTGAAAAGACTTTGCCTGATCACATGCGCACATGCACTTTGACGATCTCGTCTCATTTTATGTAAATATGCTGGTGTCCGGTCCATTACTGTAGGGTAGTGTACTGCAACAGTCAGCAAGTACAATAAAAATAAGGATAAAGCTTTCTTAGAGATGAAAAATTACACTGTTTCAAGTGCATCTTGTTAAGAAATAAAAATTAATCACTTATTAAAATGGTATTATTATCCAGATTTGTAATAGATTATTATTAACAAAGTAGAATGTTTGTCCGTTATATGTTATGATGGATAGACAATTAAAACAAATGCATTACTAGAAACATAAATGAATTTTTTATTAATCATCATCATCATCTCCTCAATATCACAAAATAAATGTAAAATTAAAAATACATTTATTTATATAAAGCAAATTTTCGAAGAGAGATTTTCTTTTCTTCTTCAAGCTACAATAAGCTTTATTGTAGCTTGAAGAAGAAGAGAAGAAAATGTCTCTTCAAAAATTTGCTTTATATATAAATAAATGTTTTTTTACTTTTACATTTATTTTGTGATATTGAGAAGATGATGATGATTAATAATATATCTATAAGGAGTGAGATGAAGACGAATTACGGTATGTACATTTATAAATGGTGGGCCCGGTAGCCGAGTGGGCAAGGGCGCTTGGCTGCGGGGTGGAGGTAACGGGTTCGATTCCCGGCCTCGGCGGAGGATGGGAATTTTTCCACGCTTCTTTCTCCTCCAAACGGGCCCTAGGGTCTACCCAGCCCTCTATAGAATGGGTACCGGGTTTCTTTCCCGGGAGTTAAAGGCGGGCGAGCGACGGGCCGATCCCCCGTCCTCAACTTTGTCCTGTAGGTTCTGAACACTGGAGCCTATCCTCCAGTTGCATTGCGCGGTCCTCTGGGCCTGATCGCAACTTTAACTTAACATTTATAACTGAATTTGTTTACTGGAAGGCTTGATGAGGGCATTACTTGGAACTGATGGCACTTCAACTTGAATGGCAAATTGATATAACTCGATTGAAAATCGACCCTGGGAATAGTGACGATATCACCTCTGTTGCTTTCCGAACGAACTTCTGTCTTGAATAAATTGCGATGACACTTCTAAGCGACCAATCGTGTCCTTTCTTTGGAATGAGATTGCGAAGGAGCATCACAATTGATACGTTCTTCCGGTTCAGCTGATGAGGTGGCATATCGGAAAATGTGAATGGGAAGAAACTCGGCAGTTTCGTTCATCACTTGAATCATCCGACACTATTACACCTGCTCTGCAGTAGATGTGAGACTTGCCGGACAGATTTCTGATCTCTTGCGCTACACACAGAGGGATATACGCACGCAGAAATGGAAAACTACAATATATATATATATATGATTAAAAAAGGCAGAAGTCATTCGAGGAAATTAACTTTCTTGAATTAACGCCAGTTTGCTATTACAATTTTTAAGTCTAATCGCATCAATTAAGAATATTTTCGTGCTATTTTTAGGTATAATAGGAGGAGGATTAAGTGGAGCTACGGCCGCTTGTGGTCTGAGAATTTTCTTTGGACGCAATGCTACCATTGACTTGTATGAGGCCAAAGACATTGGAGGACGACTCAGTCTCATTGAATTAGGAGGATATCAATATGAAGCAGGAAGTCCAGGCATTCAATCACATCGTGGGTATATGTCAATGTTCCTGCTAAGATCAGGTATGATTAAAATATAGATCATAGGCGCACCAAGTATTTTTTTGGTTCACCCAAAAAAAAGTAAAGAAAATTATCGTATCATTTTTCCGAATTGGGGAGGAGGGTTATAAACAACACGAACAACTTTCCAACCAAAAAGAAAGGAGGTCCAAAATCCTAGAGTTTTTTTTCCATATTTGGATAAGATGCGGGGAGGGGGATAGTTTCACCCTTACCACCCACTCTACATATATGCCAATGATCTAGACATTCCCAAATTATTTGTATATATATCATTATTTATAAATTAGCTGAGCTTTATTCCAAAATATATCTTTTGGGGTTATATTTCTCCGTATTAGAGCTCTCATTTTTCATTGTAATAGAAACAGTGTCTGACATGCTCCATTAAATCCAGTACATACGTATCCAGTTTGTAACTCTGATTATGTAAGATTCAACATTTTCTTTCAAAATAGTGAACATTATACTGATTTTAGTCTCTCTAAATTTCTTGAATAAATTCATTATAAATTCCCTCTCATAACTTAATCGAAAAATTGCAGCAATCTCTTAATCATCTGCAGGCCTTGTAAGCACATTGGAAAAAAAATGCTGTTGTTACTGGTACTAAGAAATGAAAAATTATAGAAACTGTAACTGCAAGTTACGTTTATTGCCTGTCGTTTTCCTAAAACTTTTAAATAACTTTTCATGAATGTAGAACGACTAGAAAAATATTTGGGCTTTGCGCGGGTTCGAAAAAAGAGTTGTCCTGATGTGGAGAAGGAAGAAATTGTAATTGGGAGATCATTTCGAACCTTTACCAATTGGTAAACAATCACATAATCGTTATAAATTAATATTATATTCGTATTTTGTAACCCAAAAATCCCTAAACATCAAAATTTCAACGAGATCGGAGTACCTAAAACTTCCCACCTCTTTCTGCACTTCTCCACATATCTATCAATTAGAAATTTTTACAGATCGTTACAAATTAATGTTATATTCGTATTCTGTAACCCAAAAACCCCATAGATATCAAATTTCTTCGAGATCGGAGGACATAAGATTTCCCACCCCTTTCTGCCCTTCTCCCTCTTAGGGAAAAAAAATTGACAAACCCTCTCAAAATGTTTAACCCAATTCTAGAAAGGAATGTTCAATTGAAATTGCATAAGAGAAAACATCCTAAAATTTAAAGTTCTTAGGTTTTGAGATTTCGGCTGAGTGTTGATGAGTCAGTGATGACGTTAGCTTTTAATTTAGCTCAACTCGAAATTCCTTCTTCGTTCACCCTTAGGGTATTTTTTCGAACTGTTCAGCATGTTTTTATTCATTTTTTAATAAGAGTATTTTTCCCGAGTTTTACGTTTACAGCTTAAGAGGTTTAAGAGATATATGTACCCTTCAAGAAAGTAACATTAAGGGTAACATTGATGTCTGAAAAGAAATACTTAATACATCTATTAGGGCAGATGTTAAATGCACTATGGAAGTATATATAGTGTATCTATTTAATAATGAGGCTTATTTTTTTTAATTTTTTTTTTTGCAGTTTGCACTATGGATGCATAGTAGAATGTCCATTATGACCATTTCGATGGATATTTCACATTTAGTATAACTTCAGGATTTCTCAAGTTACAGCTGTTGCAGCAAGATCTTATAGGCCCCTGTTTTATGTTGTTGAGACCCTACACAGTAAAGCCTCAATGTAAAGCAGCTTTTCTCAAAGAAAGTGATCACAACTATCAAGCACTTCCCTGTTCACCATACTTGGAAAAACTAGATATTTTCTTTCTATTCCTTAGGGCACTAAAAGGACAATCTTTTGATGATGATTCTGCTATCCAACAGAAATTATCCAACTCCTAAAAAATTTATTTTGGATTAGTTTAAGCATTGCTTCCAAGAGTTATTTGATCATTCTGAGCATTGTTTACAATGATACAGAAATTACTTGAACATTCATAATCATTTACAAACCTTGGTTTTGTTATTTTCCTAATCACAAAGTATCCCTAGTTATCTAACAGCCATATTCTATAAGTAAACAGGCGATTTAATGAAGACTCTGTTATTTCTAGCAATTACTTTTTAGTGTAAATGGAATTTGTTATTCTACTTTTTCTAGTGAAGTGTCATTAAGTATCCTAAAAGATTAACTGGCCGTTTATTTGCTTTATCCATTCATTAAGAAAATCAGTCCAAGTTAAAAAATTTCTTTTCAGGGTCCAAAATTAGCAAAATACACAGTATGGCCGGAAATAAAGTATACCGAAAGATGGCGACACTGTACACCGTTCTATTGTCGGGAGGGTGCGTGTTATAGTAATGCCATGTTGATAACAAGGCCTGCGTAGTGTCCTGTGACGTCATTGATATTGGGCCATCACGTTAGTGGAAGATATGATTATTTCTGCGCTTAGTATTAAAGTTAACGATCGTAAAATTCTTAACGATTCAAGAAATTATTAATCTAAAACTGATAACGCTCAAAACTTGTTTTCAAGATGAAGTTGGACGAAGCTGCACATGTGACCTGGGATCGTGAAGAGAATGGTTGTTTTGCAAAATGCTATTTAATGGCTCTTAAGTATTTGTGAAAAGGATTTTATTATGGAGCATTATTTTCGCTCATACGGAATCGGCCGTTACAGGGGATCCAATGTGAATTATGTTTTAACTTCTTGAGGTGTTTCACAAAAACACAGACACCTTTGATAAATAAAATACGAAAATTTGGGCAAAAGGATAATAACTAAAATTTTACTAGAAAATAAATTGAAACTACTTCATGAACAACGATATAATAAGAGAAAACTTTAATAAAAGTTTGTCACTTTCTAATTACAACAAATAACAAAAAAAAAATATTTTCCTTTTTCCATTTGTTTTGCTTTGTCTTTTTACCTTGGTTTAGAATTCAGGCTTTAGTTTCCGTTGGCATCGCTACTGCTTGCACTTAAACTGTTTCCTGCCAGCGTGATGACTTAGACATCATTACGACGGGAATTTTTAAGGGTCCTTCCTGGAGTCTCCGGCGGGAATCAATATCACCTGCAGGCAAACACTTTAGTCAGGGACCGCTTGCGAGCCTATATGGTCAGCGGTTTTTCTTCTTCCCCAATCCGAGTTGGCCGAGAGAGCTATAAACTGAAAACCTCCTCTATAAATACCCTTTCCAAGCAGCTACCAGCCAATCCCCTCGTTTCTGGAAATTTCCAAAAGTTTCTTTTTGGGATCAGGGTAAATAAAAGATTTAGTCAGAAATTCAGCTAATAAACATTACATAAAAAATAACCATATGATATCTGCAACTTTTAATAGTAACCTCAGAGCCAAACAGGACAATTTCCTTTTTTAATTATTTTCTTTTTTCAAAATTAGGCTCTGAAGGTTACAAATATTTTTCAGCTTTTTCGACGAGAGTTGCAGAAAATTCCACCAATGCAATGAAGCGAAAAGTGTTGTTTTTGGTAAAAAAATTTAGATAGACAGTATCTGTTCTGAGTCAACAAAAAACAATCCCTTTGGACGAAAACGCCCAGACAATTAAGCATGCTGGGATTTTGTTTGATAAGATTTTGCGTTCTCCAAAGAAAAGTTAGGGTTTATTGCTAAAGAACTTTGTATGTAGAGAACGTCTGTGCAGACACTTGTTCATGAATTGGGAGCATTTTCATATCATATGCTGGTATGCCATTAATTATGCGACGCTGATAAGTTACAGAGGCCTGTTTTGCTGGCACGTTTGCAAATGTCTATGAAGATGAACATTTTCTGTTTGGTTTTCTGATGGAGGTCACCTTGGACAGTTACGTGAACAAACAAACGATCAGATTTCTGGTGTTTGAACAGACGACGGATATTCTTGAACGTCCTCTACACACTGAAAAGGTTACTGTGTAGTGTGCCATTTTTCGCCGTGGCATCAATGGACCCTATTTTTTGAAAGATCAGAATGGTAGACGTGTTACTGTCAAACAGGAAAGATACAGAGAATTGGTAATCTCTCTTTTTGTGACAGTATACGTTCGGTATTCTTTATTTTCGGCAATATTATAGTTTTATTTCTGTAAGAATTTACGGAACAATTCAAAAATAAATTTTGAGCAAATTTTTTTTAATATTGTTGGACTTATTTAAAAGCTTTTGCGGTTTTTTTTTTTTCATCAGATGTTTCCTTCTCTTTTAATAAAATAATAACTTATACTGGAGAAAATTTCTCAAGTAATTTTCAACTACTACAAGGAACCTTTTCAGAAGAGATTGTTAATTTAAATGTTCAAGAGTTATGTTTAACTTCAAATTTATTGAATGAAATTTTAATATATTTCTTCACTATTTTTAGGTCTGAATTATACAGAATATCCTCTAGGTCAATTTGGCATTTATGATGGAAAGAAGTATGTTTTTAAAGGAAGCCATTCTCCTTTTCAAACTCTTTGGGATTTTCTTTGGCACTATGGATGTCGAGACACTTGGCACTGGTTAAGTCTGTCATTAGAATGGATGTCAAAGTTTAACCGGTTAAGTATCGACATGTATATTTTTAATGAAACAATAATTTATCCACCGCACAGATTAAACAAATACAA
>JAFIDM010052732.1:54406-72136 GCA_023159025.1 Thereuonema tuberculata | reverse complement strand
GACAACATCCAAACATTAGAAGACATACATACAACACTCTACTGTGCTGCACAGGGAACCATTCGGGCACTTGGAATCAAACAACCAACATACCTCCCACTGCACGGACACAAGAATACATTCCCCCTTGGAGACGTCGCCTTGAGGGCCGCATCAGCGACCTTAGAGGAGATATAGCCAGGCTCACACAATACTGTGCAGGAAACAAAACAAAGAAACTTATGTCCCAGGTTAGAAAGATATTCAAGTACATAAATACTCGCCCTTCACATTCAAATCATCATAACCAGGTTCAGGAACATCTCGACACACTAAAACAAAAACTCAGTGCACTTGCAAAAAGATTACAGAGATACAAACAGTGCACTCTGCGCAAACAACAGAACAACACTTTCCAATACAATGAGAAAAAATTCTACAGATCCCTTACATCTTCCTCTACTGCAACTACCACAAACACTCCCAACAGCGAGGCTTTACATGAATACTGGTCTTCTCTGTGGTCAAACCCTATCCCCCACAATGATAAAGCACCATGGATAACAGAGGAACAGCAACTCAATGAACACTTACCCTGCATGTCCTTCCATGAGATTACTCTCGCAGACATACAGACAGCACTAAAACATGCACACAACTGGAAGGCTCCTGGTGCAGACGGAGTCCAGAACTTCTGGATCAAGAGGTTCACGTCCCTGCATGGAAAACTAGCGCTTACACTCACTGACATAATCCAACACCCAGAACATATGCCTCGTTTCCTCACACAGGGTGTCACATACCTACAGAGCAAGAACACTGAAACAGCGCAACCTGCAAACTACCGCCCAATCACTTGCCTCCCCACACTTTACAAACTCCTCACCTCCTGCCTCGCAGACAAGATCTACACACACATCGAGACATATAACATTCTTTCCGAACAGCAAAAGGGCTGTCGCAGGAATTCCCAGGGTTGTAAGGAGCAACTCCTTATTGACTGTGTAATCCTGCGCCAGGCACGCGCGAAGAATAGAAGCTTACATATCGCATACATCGATTACAAGAAGGCATTTGATTCTGTCCCTCATTCCTGGCTCCTACACACTCTTCATATCTACAAAATACACCCCAAGATCACGGCATTCTTAGCTGCCACGATGAAGAGTTGGAGCACAACATTACACCTACGCACCTCTAACACCTCCATCACTACAGATCCCATTCCCATAAGGAGAGGTATTTTCCAGGGAGACTCCTTGAGTCCTCTTTGGTTCTGCCTCGCCTTGAATCCACTGAGCCATATACTAGATAACACAAAACACGGTTATAGGCTTACCACAGGCACTGTGACACCATATAAAATCACACACTTACTCTATATGGATGACATTAAACTCTATGCCACAAACAATGCACAACTTACTAATTTACTACAAGCCACCACACAGTTCACCAAAGACATTGGGATGGAATTTGGAATTGACAAATGCCTCAAGTTACACATAATACGTGGGAAGACTTCGAAAATTTGGAGGGTTTTGAACTGGACCATGGTTTGGCCATCCAATCCATGGAAGACGGAGAGACCTACAAGTACCTGGGCTTCCAGCAAGCGCGCGTCATTGACAACGCAAACATCAAAAATGCACTGAAGAACACATACCTTGCTCGAGTTCACAAAATCCTCAAAACACAACTCAACGCCAGAAATAAAATTAAAGCTATCAACACTTTTGCCGTTCCCACACTAACATATTCGTTCGGCATAATTCCATGGACAAACACCGAACTCGAAGCACTACAACGCGCAACACGCACTACATTCACGAAACACAACATGCACCACCCCAAGTCCGCTACGGAAAGGATGACTCTTCCCCGCAAGGAGGGAGGCCGAGGACTCATCAACCTCATCACCCTACACGAAAAACAAGTACATACACTTAGGGAACATTTCCACCAAAGAGCAGAAGACTCCTCACTTCACTCAGCCATTGTCAAGGCTGACACACACCTCACACCCCTGAACCTCGAAAACTCTTCTCCTACACTCACCACCCCTGACACCCACACTCAGCAGCTGCGTGAATCATGGGCTCGTAAGGAACTCCATGGCAGACATCATCACGAACTCAGCCAGCCTCATGTCGACATGGAAACGTCGAACAGATGGCTGACGAGTGGTGAGCTGTTTGGGGAGACCGAAGGGTTCATGATCGCAATACAGGACCAAGTCATCTCCACACGCAACTACAAGAAACATATTCTACACGATGCAAACACACATGACGACAAATGCAGGAAATGCCATCCTACGCATGAGACGATCGATCAGGCTGTCCCCTTCTCTCTCAAACAGACTACCTCCACCGACACAATCAGGTAGCATCGATCGTTCATCAACAACTAGCACACAAACATTCACTTATTAAGAGCATGGTCCCGTACTACAAGTACATACCACAAAGCATATTAGAATCACCCTCATATAAACTATACTGGGACCGCCCCATTCACACAGACAAAACCATACATCACAACAGACCAGACATCGCACTTGTTGATAAGGTCAACAAACAGACCTATCTAATTGATATTGCAGTGCCTATCAGCAAGAACATGCAGAAAACTCACGCAGACAAGATCAGTAAATACACTGATCTAGCACACGAGCTCCAGAAGCAGTGGAGGCAGGATCGAGTACGTGTTGTACCCACCGTTCTGTCTGCCACTGGTCTGGTGCCTCACACATTGCACCACAGTCTCAGCACACTAGGACTTCACAAAAACACTTATGCACAACTGCAGAAGGCTGTGGTACTCAACACTACACGCATAGTTAGGAAATTTATGGACACCATCACACATCCCTAATCATTCTTGCACACATCTTTACACTTGGCAGTATGTGCTTTGGTCCTTGACCCCCCCATATTGTTTTTGCTGGGGAAACCCATGGTTTGAAACATAATAATAATAATAATAATGTAGTTCCCGCCCCATGGACCCTATCTCCTCGCGGTGGGGGCGGGAACTACACTAGCTTTAGGGTAGGCTAAAGGGTCCAACCATCCATGATGAGAACTCGTTCAAATATAGATCATGCTGCATCGGGTGTGGCGCAGGATAAAGTCACCCGCGTTCAGGGGTTAGGCAGAGGCCTCCGTTCGAAAAATATGCTACAGTCTCCCGCAGGTGGTGGTGGAGAAAGTGGCACCCCATCCTGTAGTATGGCTACCACAATGCCCGGGCAACACCATCCAGCCCGAACAGTCGGAAGTGTTTCGTCTGTGTCAGAGCAGGCGAACTTCAAGACTGGGAAACCACGCCAACGCATCCGATGGTCACCACAGATGAACCAGGATCTTATGCGTGACTTCTATACTGTTACACAGTTAGGGACTCAACTCACAGGATACAGACAGGCACTACACCATGCATTCACCACACGTTATCCATCGTTAGGGCTAAGCGAACAGCGAGTAGCGGATCAGCGACGTTCTATAGTAGTAAACAATCTTATTCCTCCATGAATACTTACACAAATTAGGGAAGAGGTCGCTGAATCCAACCACAGGACACCACACCCCACCCCACCAGAAGACATTACCTTTATGGCAAACACAGAAGCCTCAGAAGCCTCTACCCATCAGTCCACATTCCCCAACAATACAACTAATGACATACAATAAGCAGCACATGATAATTTCTACACCGCACTAGCACAATATACAGGCACAGACCCCACACTCAGACCTCCACTCCCCAAAGTACACACATCAAAACAACTCGCCAAAATCATATATCATCTCAACACACACACTATCCCACAACACCTTGACAATATCCAAACATTAGAAGACATACATACAACACTCTACTGTGCGGCACAGGGAACCATTCGGGCACTTGGAATCAAACAACACCACATACCTACCACTGCACGGTCACAAGAATACATCCCCCCTTGGAGACGTCGCCTTGAAGGCCGCATCAGCGACCTTAGAGGAGACATAGCCAGGCTCACACAATACTGTGCAGGAAACAAAACAAAGAAACTCATGTCCCAGGTCAGGAAGATATTCAAGCACATAAACACTCGCCCCTCACACTCAAACCATCATAACCAGGTTCAGGAACATGTCGACACACTAAAATAAAAACTCAGTGCACTTGCAAAAAGATTACAAAGATACAAACAGTGCACTCTATGCAAACAACAGAACAATACTTTCCAATACAATGAGAAAAAATTCTACAGATCCCTTTCATCTCCCTCCACTGCACCCAACACAAACACTCCCACCAGCCAGGCATTACATGAATACTGGTCGTCTCTGTGGTCCAACCCCATCCCCCATAATGACAAAGCACCATGGATCACAGATGAAGAACAACTCGCTGAACACTTACCCTTCATGCCCTTCCATGATATTACTCTCGCTGACATACAGACAGCACTAAAACACGCACACAACTGGAAGGCTCCTGGTGCAGACGGCGTTCAGAACTTCTGGATCAAGAGGCTCACGTCCCTGCATGGGAAGCTAGCTGTTGCACTCACTGACATAATCCAACACCCAGAACATATGCCTCTTTTCCTCACACAGGGTGTCACTTACATACAGAGCAAGAACACTGAAACAGCACACCCTGCAAATTACCGTCCAATCACTTGCCTCCCCACACTTTACAAACTCCTCACCTCCTGCCTTACAGACAAAATTTACACACACATCGAGGCACATAACATTCTATCCGAACAGCAGAAGGGCTGTCGCAAAAATTCCCAGGGTTGTAAGGAGCAACTCCTTATTGACTCTGTAATCCTGCGCCAGGCGCGCGCGAAGAATAGGAACTTACACATCGCGTACATCGACTACAAGAAGGCATTTGACTCAGTCCCCCATTCCTGGCTTTTGCACACTCTTCAACTCTACAAAGTACACCCCAAGATCACGGCATTCTTGGATGCCACGATGAAGAGTTGGAACACAACATTACACCTACGCACCTCCAACACCTCCATCACTACCGTTCCCATTCCCATAAGGAGAGGTATTTTCCAGGGAGATTCCTTGAGTCCTCTTTGGTTCTGCCTCGCCTTGAATCCATTAAGCCACATGCTAGACAACACAAAACACGGTTATAGGCTTACCTCAGACACTCTGACACCATACAAAATCACACACTTACTCTACATGGATGATATTAAACTCTACGCCACAAATAACGCACAACTTACTAATTTACTACAAGTCACAACACAGGTCACCAAAGACATTGGGATGGAATTTGGAATCGACAAATGCCGCTAGCTACATATAACACGCGGGAAGACTACGAATTTGGAGGGTTTTGAACTGGACCATGGGTTGGCCATCCAATCCATGGAAGAGGGAGAGACCTACAAGTACCTGGGCTTCCAGCAAGCGCGCGTCATTGACAACGCAAACATCAGAAACAAACTCAACAAAACATACTGTGCTCGCGTTCACAACATCCTCAAAACACAACTCAATGCCAGAAATAAAATTAAAGCCATAAACACTTTTGCCGTCCCCACACTAACATATTCGTTCGGCATAATTTCATGGACAAACACTGAACTCGAAGCACTACAACGCACAACACGCACTACATTCAGGAAAAACAACATGCACCACCCCAAGTCCGCTACGGAAAGGATGACTCTTCCCCGCAAGGAGGGAGGCCGTGGACTCATCAATCTCATCACCCTACACGAAAAACAAGTACATACACTTAGGGAACATTTCCACCAAAGAGCAGAAGACTCCTCACTTCACTCAGCCATTGTCAAGGCTGACACACACCTCACACCCCTGAACCTCGAAAACACTTCTCCAACACTCACCACCCCTGACACCCACACTCAGCAGCTGCGTGAATCATGGGCTCGTAAGGAACTCCATGGCAGACATCATCACGAACTCAGCCAGCCTCATGTCGACATGGAAGCGTCGAACAGATGGCTGACGAGTGGTGAGCTGTTTGGAGAGACCGAAGGGTTCATCATCGCAATACAGGACCAAGTCATCTCCACACGCAACTACAAGAAACACATTCTACACGATGCAAACACACATGACGACAAATGCAGGAAATGCCACACTACGCATGAGACGATCGACCACGTAATATCAGGCTGTCCCCTTCTCTCTCAAACAGACTACCTCCACCGACACAATCAGGTAGCATCGATCGTTCATCAACAACTAGCACACAAACATTCACTTATTAAGAGCACGGTCCCGTACTACAAGTACATACCACAAAGCGTATTAGAATCACCCTCATATAAACTATACTGGGACCGCCCCATTCACACAGACAAAACCATACATCACAACAGACCAGACATCACACTTGTTGATAAGGTCAACAAACAGTCCTATCTAATTGATATTGCAGTGCCTATCAGCAAGAACATGCAGAAAACTCACGCAGACAAGATCAGTAAATACACTGATCTAGCACACGAGCTCCAGAAGCAGTGGAAGCAGGATCGAGTACGAGTTGTACCCATCGTTCTGTCTGCCACTGGTCTGGTGCCCCACACATTGCACCACAGTCTCAGATCACTAGGACTTCACAAAAACACTTATGCACAACTGCAGAAGGCAGTGGTACTCAACACTACACGCATAGTTAGGAAATTTATGGACACAAGCACACATCCCTAATCATTCTTACACACATCTTTACACTTGGCAGTATGTGCTTTGGTCCTTGACCCGCCATATTGTTTTTGCTGGGGAAACCCAAGGTTTGAAACATACAAACATAATAATAACAATAATAATTCTAATATAGATCATGCTGCATCGGGTGTGGCGCAGGATAAAGTCACCCGCGTTCGGGGGTTACGCAGAGGCCTCCGTTCGAAAAATATACTACAGTCTCCCGCAGGTGGTGGTGGAGAAAGTATGGCTACCACAATGCCCGGGCAACACCATCCAGCCCGAACAGTCGGAAGTGTTTCGTCTGTGTCAGAGCTGGCGACCACCAAGACTGGGAAACCACGCCAGGCATCCGATGGTCACCACAGATGAACCAGGATCTTATGCGCGACTTCTTCACTGTTACAAAGTTAGGTACTCAACTTACAGGATACAGACAGGCACTACACCAAGCTTTCACCACACGCTATCCATCGTTAGGGCTTAGCGAACAGCGGGTAGCGGATCAGCGACGTTCAATTGTAGTAAACAATCTTATTCTCCCATGCATACTTGCACAAATTAGAGAAGAAGTCGCTGAATCCAACCACAGGACACCAAACCATACCCCACCAGAAGACACCATTATGGAAAACACAGAAACAATCTCTACCCCTCAGTACACATGCCCCAATAATACAACTAATGAAATATTACGTGCAGCTCATGATCATTTCTACACTGCACTCGCACAATACACAGGCACAGACCCCACACTCAGGCCGCCACTCCCCAAAGTACACACATCAAAACAACTCGCCACAGTCATATACCATCTCAACACACACACTATCCCACAACACCTTGACAACATCCAAACATTAGAAGACATACATACAACACTCTACTGTGCCGCACAGGGAACCATTCGGGCACTTGGAATAAAACAACACAACATAACTCCCACTGCACGGATACAAGAATACATACCCCCTTGGAGACGTCGCCTTGAGGGCCGCATCAGCGATCTTAGAGGAGACATAGCCAGGCTCACACAATACTGTGCAGGAAACAACAAAGAAACTTATGTCCCAGGTTAGAAAGATATTCAAGCACATAAATACTCGCCCTTCACATTCAAATCATCATAACCAGGTTCAGGAACATCTCGACACACTAAAACAAAAACTCAGTGCACTTTCAAAAAGATTACAAAGATACAAACAGTGTACTCTGCGCAAACAACAGAACAACACTTTCCAATACAATGAGAAAAAATTCTACAGATCCCTTACATCTTCCTCTACTGCGACTAACACAAACACTCCCAACAGCGAGGCTTTATATGAATACTGGTCGTCTCTGTGGTCAAACCCTATCCCCCACAATGATAAAGCACCATGGATAACAGAGGAACAGCAACTCACTGAACACTTACCCTGCATATTCTTCCACGAGATTACTCTCGCAGACATACAGACACCACTAAAACATGCACACAACTGGAAGGCTCCTGGTGCAGACGGAGTCCAGAACTTCTGGATCAAGAAGTTCACGTCCCTGCATGGAAAACTAGCGCTTACACTCACTGACATAATCCAACACCCAGAACATATGCCTCGTTTCCTCACACAGGGTGTCACATATCTACAGAGCAAGAACACTGAAACAGCTGTACCTGCAAACTACCGCCCAATCACTTACCTCCCCACACTTTACAAACTCCTCACCTCCTGCCTCGCAGACAAGATCTACACACACATCGAGACATATAACATTCTTTCCGAACAGCAGAAGGGCTGTCGCAGCAATTCCCAGGGTTGTAAGGAGCAACTCCTCATTGACTCTGTAATCCTGCGCCAGGCACGCGCGAATAATAGGAGCTTACATATCGCATACATCGATTACAAGAAAGCATTTGATTCTGTCCCTCATTACTGGCTCCTACACACTCTTCATATCTACAAAATACACCCCAAGATCACGGCATTCTTAGCTGCCACGATGAATAGTTGGAACACAACATTACACCTAAGCACCTCTAACACCTCCATCACTACAGATCCCTTTCCCATAAGGAGAGGTATTCTCCAGGGAGATTCCTTGAGTCCTCTTTGGTTCGCCTTGAATCCACTGAGCCATATACTAGATAACACAAAACACGGTTATAGGCTTACCACAGGCACAATATAAAATCACACACTTACTCTACATGGATGACATTAAACTCTATGCCACATACAATGCACAACTTACTAATTTACTACAAGCCACCGCAAAGTTCACCAAAGACATTGGGATGGAATTTGGAATTGACAAATGCCGCAAGTTACACATAATACGTGGGAAGACTTCGTATTTGGAGTGTTTTGAACTGGACCATGGTTTGGCCATCCAATCCATGGAACAGGGAGAGACCTACAAGTACCTGGGCTTCCAGCAAGCGCGCGTCATTGACAACGCAAACATCAAAAATACACTGAAGAACACATACCTTGCTCGAATTCACAAAATCCTCAAAACACAACTCAACGCCAGAAATAAAATTAAAGCTATCAACACTTTTGCCGTTCCCACACTAATTCGTTCGGCATAATTCCATGGACAAACACCGAATTCGAAGCACTACAACGCACAACACGCACTACATTCACGAAACACAACATGCACCACCCCAAGCCCGCTACGGAAAGGATGACTCTTCCCCGCAAGGAGGGAGGCCGAGGACTCATCAACCTCATCACCCTACACGAAAAACAAGTACATACACTTAGGGAACATTTCCACCAAAGAGCAGAAGACTCCTCACTTCACTCAGCCATTGTCAAGGCTGATACACACCTCACACCCCTGAACCTCGAAAACTCTTCTCCAACACTCACCACCCCTGACACCCACACTCAGCAGCTGCGTGAATCATAGGCTCGTAAGGAACTCAATGGCAGACATCATCACGAATTCAGCCAGCCTCATGTCGACATGGAAGCGTCGAACAGATGGCTGACGAGTGGTCAGCTCTTTGGGGAGACCCAAGGGTTCATGATCGCAATACAGGACCAAGTCATCTCCACATGCAACTACAAGAAACACATTCTACACGATGCAAACACACATGACGACAAATGCAGGAAATGTCACACTACGCATGAGACGATCGACCACGTAATATCAGGCTGTCCCCTTCTCTTTCAAACAGACTACCTCCACTGACACAATCAGATAGCGTCGATCGTTCATCAACAACTAGCACACAAACATTCACTTATTAAGACCACGGTCCCGTACTACAAGTACATACCACAAAGCGTATTAGAGTCACCCTCATATAAACTATACTGGGACTGCCCCATTCACACAGACAAAACCATACATCACAACAGACCAGACATCACACTTGTTGATGAGTCAACAAACAGATCTATCTAATTGATATTGCAGTGCCTATCAGCAAGAACATGCAGAAAACTCACACAGACAAGATCAGGAAATACACTGATCTAGCAGAAGCAGTGGAGGCAGGATCGAGTACGTGTTGTACCCATTGTTCTGTCTGCCACTGGTCTGGTGCCTCACACATTGCACCACAGTCTCAGCACACTAGGACTTCACAAAATCATTTATGCACAACTGCAGAAGGCTGTGGTATTCAAAACTACACGCATAGTTAGGAAATTTATGGACACAAGCACACATCCCTAATCATTCTTGCACACATCTTTACACTTGGCAGTATGTGCTTTGGTCCTTGACCCGCCATATTGTTTTTGCTGGGGAAACCCAAGGTTTGAAAAATACAAACATAATAATAATAATAATAATAATAATAATAATAATAATAATAGTAATAATAAAATTATTATAAAGGCTACCTCTAAGAATCTATAAAAAGAAATCTGAAAACAGTTATTGATTGAAATATTGATAATGAAACGAAAGCCAATTTGAATCATATTAAATAAAAAACAAATTTTCTGTAGTTAACACGATCAAAAATGCTAAAATCATCAAAAATAATAATAATAATAATTCAATATATAATGGAATAAGATAACAAGTTGTAATAAAATGTAATGTAACACTGAATATTAATATCGATATATTAACTTCTAGAGGCCAAAATATAAGTAATTCTAAAAACCCTGTGTCTATTCAATATATGTAAATCTAAATATTAGTGTAAAATATATATATATATATATATATATTTAGTGTAGACTCTCAGTTTCTAGAATTAATCATATTTTGGCCTTAAAGGTGTTTGACTTTAAACAATCAGAAAACGAAAAAAATGATGGAACTCATTCTACCCTATGCAATGCATATGGAATTTCTCTACTTCTGAAGATGATAAAAAAGCGCTTTTAAAAACAAAAAACAAAACAACAAGAAAAACAACCCAAAAAAACCATACACACATACAAAAAAAAAACCAAAAAAAAAAAACAACCAAACAAACAAAACTCGTGGAAATGAAAATTGCAATATGTATTGCAACATATCTTGAACACTGCAAAAAAACATTAGGCTTCCGTTTACTAAAGTAATTAAATTCACGCAACTTTCTCATATGATTTTTTCGATTTTATTAATTTTTTTCTTGTGTTTAAAACGTAGTTATAAATGAAAATTTGTTAACACAGTAAGTAGTTATATAAGACATATATTTAGTAAATAATAATAATAAAAAAAACATATTAAGAGCTTTTGGACACTTCAGCTGTATGAATTCCTGGACCAATTTTGTAGCAACTTATAACTTATAGGTGACAATGAGCTCTGCTGAAGTGTCCGCAGTGATGCATGTGTTACACAAAACTTTACAATTATATTTGTAATCGTTTATTTTTTAATTTATTCATTACAAGAGATGAGACTAACATGAAATATTAGATAATTTCAAAATAGATTATATCGAAATTTTCATAATACTATTCCTATTACTATTCATTTCACAAAAATGCTAAGATTTCACAAAAATGCGAGTTATAAAATAATATAATTGGCAATAAATAAATAAATAAATAAATAAATAAATAAATAAATAAATAAATAAAATTAGATATATAATTTCAATGCTATAGAAGTAATTTTTTAACTTAATCACGTTTTTAAGATTTTCAAGAGAATTCTGATAAAAGGATTTGAAATAGGAAAAACTTATTTGTCTTGTTGAATTAATTCTGTATTTATCTCGTCACATGATTACTTCTACACAGTTAAAAAATTAAAAATCAATTGCAGATAATATGAATTATTTCTGTGCTTACCTCCTGTAAATTTACAACTGCCGGAAAAAAACAAAAAAAAAAAACAAAAAAAAAAACAAACAACAAAAACAAACTATAGCCAGTTTCCCTTAGTGTCTGTGTTGCTTCTGAGGATTTGAAAAAGTAGTGACATGCAGAGCTCTGATGCCTTTCTACCTTTGATTTTCATTCAAATTTTTGCAGGTGTTTCTTCCGGAAGATCATCTTGTGAACAAGGAAACGACTAACGGTTTTTTACAAGATCGCATTGGCGCAATCAATTATCAAGATTAAAATGAAATGCTGAAAAATGATGTTGAGAATAAATGCTATTCGATGATTCGAAAGTGAATTTAGCCTCTCTTTTTTTTTAATTCCTACTTATCGTTCAATTAAAATCGTTTAATACAAGGCTATAAATAATTCTTTCGTATTACGGTGAAGAAAAATATAAAATAGCTTTAAAAAAACGGGTGACTTCTTTAGAAAGTTTTTTAAATTGCATTTGCCGCTAACGATATTAAATTTAATATTAAATTCAAATTTACTTTTTGTTAAATTAATTTTCTATGTAAGAAAGCTTAACAAATAAATAAGAATAATGAAAAATAAATGATTGAAATAGGTAACAACTATTTTCCATGACATCAAATTAAAAAGCAAAAAGAGTAAGTGTTGCATCAGATTTCTCATAGGAATCAGTGATAAAATATTGCTTGCATTTCTTAAAATAAAGAAGACACAGCGATAGTATATTCTGATGCTACGGATATTGTCCTTTATTAGACTTTTCCGCTCTAAATGCGCCTAATTCATTTGTTTGAGGCCAAGCACAAAACTAATATTTTGCTTGTATCGTTTCCATTTTGATTATTTTCTTCTTTTGTTGCTCTTCCCAAATAATTCCTTTATGTAAAGAGATTTGTTTTAAATGATTTAAGATCCACTGCTGTAGAAGTAATTTCTGCAATTGAACCAATTTTCAAGCAAACATTTCAAATCCTATGAGTTTATTCAATCTTGAATCTGAATATAACTAAGTGCTGTTTGGAATTACAGAACAAAGTCAGAAGAAGATCAGTACAAGAAGTCCTCAAAAATCGTCGTGAATGCTTTCCTTTCATGATCACGACGATGAATTTTTGATCTTGATGAACTCTGCATGATATTAATGAGAATGCATATTTATTATCAATAATTTTACATTAAAATAATAATTTTACTAAATGTACTAATGAAAAAACTCATGTTCTTATTTTGTAACCTTGAAGAGCTTTACATGTTGACTCTGCTTGAAGATATATGTATAGAACTACACATGAATGATCAGGAGCCACTGGACATTCCTGAATCAAAACGCAGATTTGAAAGCTGATAACGATTCTATGAAAACGGAACAACAAGAATCTACAACAAAAATCCTAATTAATACTGATGATTGCTAGGATCTCCTATTTCTCTTAACAGAACATCTCATAGATTCTTTCTGATTTTCTTTTTAATACATGCATATAACTTCTATAGACACTATTTTTACTATTGGGCCAAATCTTCTAACAATCTCCTACATGATTTCCTTTTCAATCTGGAATCCGATTTAATACTTACCTAGAGAGACTGAGAATTCATATTAGTAGTAAAAAGAAATGCACTGATATGGAGATTTTACTTGGTATCAATGAGTTTTCCTGAGGCTTCGTGTGTTTCGTGACAGTACTGTTCCTATTTGAAAGGTATCTTGCAAAGTATGAATCTCTAGAACAACCTCAGTATTTCTCCTAAAGATGATATTTTTTATCAAACGTAAATCCGGTAACTAATATATTAAAGAATGAGATATTCATCAAACAATTTTTGGCTATTATTCTCTTGGAAAATGAATTGAATTGGGATACAAGAGGATACTTAAAAATATGACGCCCATTTCCACGATTCGAGCCACGACCAGAGATAAAGCTCTATGACAACAACAGGCTGACAAAATTGACGATTCCACCACTACTAATCAGTGAGAAGACGATATGTTGCCTTTTAACTCATTCTTTATTTGCTCTGAGATATCAGGACTTTTTTGTTTGTTAATAATAAGTACTTTCTCACTCTTGAAATAACTTATTGAAGCTTGGAATTATTGCTTTAACGCCAGTGAATAATACTATCCCTAAGATTCTGTTAAAGAGATTTCGTAATTGATACCGCTGATACAAGCAATGACGTCACACAGTTATACATTCCTTTCCTCTTTTTGAAGACTATTCTATCTTCGTTATCTTATCCTACTGTAATCTCTTAATAATTTTACTTACCCATTTCAAATCATTCTTACTTTTTGGTTAAGTGTCTTTGATCCCAAGACAACACCACCAATGTAAAAAATAAGAAAAACAGACACGGTATTTGTTTCGTAATAACTTGTAGACTATTTATTAAATATGTATTTTATGTGTAATATTAAAAAAAATTGCCAGTTTCAAGAAAATTTTTCCTCATTTCTAAGAATACATATAAATAATTATAAAATTGAAATGCATTCAGAATTTTGTTCAATCCTAAACCATCCTCTTTAGTACTTCTTTTGCTTGATATTTTTATATTTATTTCAGGTTTATTTAATGTATACAGCGAAATAAAATATATTCAGAAAGGTTTCACAGTGTAATATCTTTCAGACTGCAAAATGTTTGCTTTCAAAATATTTTTCAAACTGCGAAAATCTTTAAATCAGGATAGTTGAATTTAATGCAACCAAGTATGAAATTAACCAATGGTAATCATTAAATGCATGATTTCGTACAAATTTCAAATTGACCTTTCATCAAAAAAAAAAAAAAATAAAAAAAAAAAAAGTTAAAATAAAAATCTGTAAAGCTTACTTATAGACATCAAGTCATAAAGCATCACAACACCTACAAAATGATAACTGAATATTGCTCATTGAAATAATGATAGAATGTTATTTATCTAACAGATAAATAGCACAATTTTTTTATTTAAAAGCTATCAGTTTAATAAGATTAAAACTAGCAAAAAAAAAAAATATGGCAACTGTCAACATCAATAAGAAGTCAAATATTAAATACGGTATATGTAGCCTAGTATTCAAGATAAAAAAGAAAATGCTTAAATTTAATTAACAAAAGCTTCTTTTTAAATATCACATTAAAGAAATAAATAAGTTTCTTAAATTTAAAGAAACTTTTTAAAGAAATGTTGCAATTTTAGATGAGGGAATTTTCTTAAAAGAAATTAAAAAGAACTGTTTACCTTTTTTTTTCTTTCTTTTCCAAATCATTTTTATCGAATATTAAAGCTATTTGTGTAGAAATCCTATTGCTGTTCAGAAATTATTTAATTAAGTAGTTTTTAAAATTGAAGTTTTTCTATAGAACAACAATGACAAAATTGTTTTCAAAAAGGAATGCAATGGGGAAAAAAAAATCTGCTTCTATTTGAAGTCTATTATTACATGAAGAGTAAAATATCCTTGGTGAATCGACTCGATATGCTGCCCATTTTCCTGTTCTTTACAACTCGCGTAATCAATAACAACATAGCCATTTCAAAAGCTCAGAAGCGTGGGAGCTTTCTGGCGATAACCTTCCGAAAATGAGGTTCAGGACTCGTTATGAGTGAGGGTCCCGAGGCAGAGGGGAGACAAGCGGAATTTCCGGGCAAGGAGTCTAACTGATGGAATTGCCGCCGCCTACACATACCTGATGTACCGTGGAGCACCTGGCATCAAGGCCACATGGACCCAAACAGTGGGTTCCGTACAGAGAAAGTCTGCAATCACCTTATCAATTCAAGGAACTTCATCGGCCGACAGTCTTCCGGTGTAAATATTCAATTCTCAACATCACCAAGGAGGGATCTTTACTTTTCCGATTGTTGTTCATTGTTGAATGAAATATTACTGCGTCTGTATTTAATGAGATGATTAAAAACAAAAAGCTAATTAGAAATACGACTTCGAACATAAGGAGAGTTACGACATAAAGAAGAACCGCCCTTGTGTATCTAAATCCATCTTGTTGTATTTAAATAAATGTTTCATGCTTATTAGTTCTCATCAGCTAAGTTTATTGTTGTCAATAATTACTTTCTTTTTGTTATTTTATAATTTATGTGAAGACTTTTTTTTCAACTACTTCAATAAGGATATACTGTAACAATTATCCTCTGATTTATCAATAAATAAAAAAAATAATAACTTTAACTAAAGAATGGTAACGACTTCCTAAAGTTTCATAAAAAAAAATCAAAATAAATGATAAATTCAGATAAATATTCTATAATTATTTGTCCTTATAAAAAGAAAAAAAAAATAGATCAAATTTAAAAAAAAAGAAAGTATATACTTTAATAATATATTACATTAAATTAATTAATTCTTAATTTTTATCTTTCTACTTTTTTAGGATTCAGTGAGTCTTAACAAATTTTTTTTAATAACTTTAAACCCTTTACGTAAGAAAACAAAAAATGTTAGAAGAATTGCGGAAATTTAAGCAGCAGCAATACTGAGGATGTTTTGAAATTGTACGTCAATATTTTAATGCCGCTGATTGTACAACAAAAATTTGGAACAATCCCTTCAAAATACTTAAAAACAAAACATTGGAAAAACTGAAGAGATAAAACTGATTACAAAGTAATGTTATATTCTTATTTTGTAATCTGAAAACCCCGTAAAATACCCTTCAGTAAAGCTCCTCTCCCATTTACATCCCTTAGGATGCGAATATCGAAAATTCGTCGAATACCTATGTTTTAGATTTTCGTGACTCCAACTTCCGGGTTTTCGGAGATACTCATACCTTCAAGAAAGTTAGCCCCCTCTCCCCGTTTCTTTAAGGACCAATATCGAAAATTCGTGGAATATGTATCTTTCGATATTGACAAATAACATTCATGTGAAATTTCGTATTTCCAACTAAAGCGGTTTCAGAGATATGCGTAACCTTAAAGAAAGTATGACCCCCTGTTTACACCCCTTATGTCCGGATCCGGGTTTTCATTGTTCTTAAATTAAGAACATTTAAAAAAAAAATAAAAAAAGAGCAGATTTGAAGCTGTAACCTTATATTCAAAGGCCAGCGTTTAAAGCTGTTGCGCCACACCAATACATGTGAGTTAATAAGCATTATTTGAAAATAATATAAATAATAAGTGTCAAGGGGATTAAATGAAGAGAGATTCAATTGTAGCCTGTTTTTTCCTCATGGTCCTAAAGGGTAATTCTGGAAAGTTTGTTCCAGATCGGTCAAAGGGCCTAGCAGTGTACAGCGAATAAACAAATAAACAAAAAAAAAAAAAAAATCCTCCTTTATATATATATAGAAGATAAATCATTTCAATTTAATAGAAATTTCTTTAAATTACACTAATCTGAAGATAATTTTCAATTACGCGATGGATACATTCTACAGGTCATGAATGTCATTAAAAAAATAACAAAAAATAAAGTCCTTATTTTTTGAAAGTATTCATAAAAATGGGCTTGTAGTTTTCATGAATTTAATGATTAAATTACGGAATTAAAAAAAAAAAATTGTAAATCTAGAATAAGGTAAATAATAAAAGAGCCTAACAAAGTAAGTGAAGACAATTACAGACAAACAATTTAAAGAACGATCTTGTGGGCGGAGCTCAGGCCGGAAGGTTACACTAAAGTACGGGAGAGCCTTCCCGTAATAATAAAATTTAAAAATAAATAAATAATTTAAAATAAAGTAATTCTTTTTAATGTATGCACTAAAAGAAAACTCAGGGCCAACGCACATACTAAATACAAAATATAAAAACTTACAATTGATCGATTT
>JAFIDM010052732.1:37969-50562 GCA_023159025.1 Thereuonema tuberculata | reverse complement strand
CAGCAACAATCACAATAATCGCAACAATTGCGCCTTTTGCATTCGCAGCAATCACATTTATAATAATAAGAAAATTAAAGCAATAATTCAACATAAATTACGTATCAGAAGCCGTTGCGAAGCATTGTGATTGGTTTACTAACCGCTATCCCTACCTTGTTTAATTTAGAAAACTCACTGTATCGTCCATTTATCTTCATTGTAAATTCAAAGGTGTTTTTTGGATGATCAACTGCAGAAAAAATGAAAAAACAATTCTATTTTTCGGATTTCTACAGTTGGAGTTATTGATAACTCTTTTAACTGCAGCACAAAATACGATAAAACAATAATCCTAAATACTAATACATGAAGTTTAAAGAATAGATAACTTGAGATAATTATTAGAAATTAATTATGTAATATTTATTTATTTACTTGTAGAAAAATATTATTTTTGAAATATTTCTAGCTTAAGTTCCAAGATACAGATATTTTTCTGTGGCAAAAATTAAAGTTTGGACGGAACAACAACCACCCTTCAATGTACGCATCGAAACCATGTAACGTTCTGAATTGATTGGAGTTGTCAAGGCTATAGACAGTCGGAATAGATTTCAAGAAAACAAAATCTTGTTTTTAAAGAGGAAATAGGAACCTGAAAGAAATTCCTAAAAGAACTTGAAGCCTACATTCCTTAATATCTTTCTCTTTTATTTTTTTTAAAGTCGTGAAATAATACAAATAAAAAGCCACCTTTTTTTAAAATTAAAATATCTTCTAAATACAATTAGTAGATTATTTTTTCA
Organism: Thereuonema tuberculata; assembly: GCA_023159025.1. Classification (NCBI taxonomy): domain Eukaryota; kingdom Metazoa; phylum Arthropoda; class Chilopoda; order Scutigeromorpha; family Scutigeridae; genus Thereuonema; species Thereuonema tuberculata. Next base: position 49,774 of record JAFIDM010052732.1, on the reverse strand, counting down.
TTTTCTCGAAAAAAAAATGCAATTACTTATTTAAGGTCTCTGAATTGATTTAATTTCATGTATTAAAACATGTATAGGTAACGCAAAGGATTGTTAAATGGATTAATACCAATTGTTTAAGAAATCGATAGAAATCCATTGTTTCTGTTAAAATTGCATTCAATGGGAGTTTTTAAGAGATTTCTCGAAAGGGATCCACACAGAAAAATATGCAAATGAGAGTTCTCTTGTCTTATGCATACCAAGTTTCAAGATGATTCATCTAGTAGTTCAGTCTTTTTAGGTTGTAGTCACACACGTGGATATACAAACGGATTGATTTGATGAGGCTGATTTCCCTAGGAAAGTAGACTAAAGATCATGGGCATCCCGAACTTCCACTTTCTAAGAATCATAACATCTCAGATTACCAAATAATGTGGAATTGTTACGGAGTGATTGACCTTACTCTAATCGATTATTGTTTTCTCATTAGTTTTATTACTTTTTAAATAAATTCTTTCTAGAATTAATTAAGAATTGTGTACAAATTCAATTGTGTATCTTTTCGCTTTATCAATTAAAATACAGCATCTTATCGTTCTGTATTCTTTTCAATTTATCACTATTTCCGTTTTATCTCTAGATGAAGCCACAGTGGAAGACCATATGACTAAGTTATTTTAATATTTAAACATTGGCCAATTTATATTTTATTTTTGATTTATCAATAACATTCCATCACTATATAATTTTGAAATAATCACTGGAACCATTAACATTATTTCCTCCTTAAGTAAGAATTTATTCATTTCATAAAACGATGGATGGATAAAATGTCAACAAGGACACTGCTATATTTATTTTTTTAATAAGGAGTTTTCATTATTAATTCAATAATAAAAGCATTAATCTATTTTCTAATGTTTTTAGATCGAAGTCTAAATCAACGAGAATAGTGCTCTTCTCTGATCAGCCAATCAATTTTCTTCCCTTGTCATTAAATTTGAATGAAAACTTTTCATTGATATACCAATTACTTTCAACCGTAAGTATATATTTTGAAGATTTTTTTTTTATGTTTATATATGATATTTCAAAGGAATGAATTTTAAATCTAATTGCCACACACAAAAGAGTTGTATTGTTTGCATGAAGTTCATCTAAAAATAATCCTATTGTGTAGCTGTCACTTTTATTACTGATGTCAATTTCTGAAATAATAAATTTATTCCACAATACTCCCTCTCTATTAACTTTTTTCTTATTAGAAGGTTTCAGTAACTAAAACCTCCAGGCCAAATGTAATCAAAAAGGCAGTAATAATTACATACCAGTGAAAATTTAGCTCCAAAAGATCATTCTGATGTTTACAACACGAGTCCTGTACCTTTCTTACACGGGTTTAAAAAAAACTATTTTTCTAGAGAGCTGATTTCAAAAGTTTAATTGAAGTATTTGACAAACTGTTAAGAAATTGTAGTTGCCAAACTGTAGATCAGAATGATTATATATTTATATGTGCTAGGCATAATAATTCGTCTTTTATCAAAAAAATAAATAATAAAAAAATCTTCTTAAAGATCTACATTTGATTCAGAAACGACAAGCTCTAAGATGAACTGTGATTTTTTTTTCTTAATATCAGATCAAATCCATGTCTCAAACAGTTGATTGAGCTGGCCATCAAGCCCTCACACAATGAATAAGTTTAAAGGTAATAATTCATAGCTTTTGTGATGTAAGACATAACTTATATCAAAGAAGTACATAAATTTACAAAAACCAAATTTACTTTGTGCTACAGCTTTTTTACATCCCCCACCGTAATGTTAAGTGGAAAGAAAACGTTCTAGAAGAAACAATAAGTTTATTAGTTTCCTTTTGAGGATCTGTAATCCGACGAAAAATTAAATATTCAAAGAAGTACACTTCAATTTACTGTTTGTTTATTACTGTTGGATTTTATTAATGCTTTCCCAACCTGGTCTTGGTTTCAGTCTTGAACGAGAGAAACTTATGAATTGGGAAGCTCGCGATGTGCTGTATATATAAAACAGAATTTTATATCAATTTAGAAAAAATTACAAGCCACTATATAGAGAATCTGAAATGCTCATTATTCCATCTGCTGTTATCAAGTTGCTAAACGTTAAATACAGTTTCATGGTAATATCTTTTACAGTTTGGAAATGTAACGCGGACCGACAAACAAAGAAACTTTCCAAAATATAAGTTATACCTCCTTATTTTATTATTAATCTTCTTATTGCAACTAATTAATTTCTTGTTCGGCTTTATCTACAAAATTATTTCGGTAGGGAAATGATTTACATCCCAGTAATTCAGGAAAAGAATATCAAAACGAAACATTTCTGTATTAGATTTTGACATACATCCATATTACTAAAAGTTAAAAAAATATTAAAGATTTGGTCAAACAACTAATTGTTTGTTTATCTGTCTAGGTTTGTAATAACTTAAATATTATTTTTGAGTTAAAAACTCAAAAAACTTTATTTTGTCTTTTTTTTTATCCAAATTGGAAGATATAATATCATTTTTATCGGATTTATTTTATCGGATTGAAATTTATTGAATTTCGTCTCAGATTTGTGTGGATTTAGGTGGCTCATAATATTAATGCATTTATTAGAGTCGTTTATTAATGCAATAACCTAATAGAAAGAAGGTATACGTCAATGTTACTACTAGCGATCTAACAATGGTCCACAGAAACATGAGAAAAACAATGAACATTTAACACTCAAAATTCAGTATTAATTATAAAGATATGGGCAATCTATGTTCATATTTTGGCAGACACTATTAGATGACTACCAGAAGCCTGAGGCTTTCTCTCGTTATATTAGATTGGCTTAATAAGGATTACTGCTAATTAAAATTCATTGTTACGGTGATCCAATAGAAAGTAAGGATGCATCAATCGAATTATTAGCAATCTATTTTACTATATAAAATCTTTTCTTTCCGATTGTCCGGCGCAGTTCAAGGATGGACAAGGGCGTGCCGGGTAATTGTCGGTGGAATTGTTGTGTGCCTTAGTACTTGTTACGTGTAAGTCGACAATGCAAAAGGCGCTATTGTTGGGACGGTTCATTGTTGCGAGAAAGTCGACAGATTCAGAATGAGCATGGTTGAACTTCAAAATTGTTTGCTTTGACACAAATGTTTTATTCTTTCGGCGCGCGCTATCAAATAATGAGTTGAAAAACGAATGAAATAGAATAATAAAATAATAATAAAGATTTTAGTAATGTATAGATTTGCTCAACTCATTCATCAAATAACATCAAACTAAATATGGAACCGATTCCTGGAACTTCATGGATGACGCTGAAAGAAGCAGCCGTAAGACACAGTATCGAGATGGACCATGAGAGAAAGAGGAAGCCAGGAGAAAGAAGAGTCAAAGGTATTGAGAGGAAACGTTTGAAAAGATCACAACAGACAGATTTGGATCGAAAAAATGAAGCCGAGCGTAATAGGCGATCAAGAGCTAAGGAGACAACGGAAGAGACTGCAGAAAAGAGAGAAATACAAGAAAGTCATAGAGATAATATCAATCTAAATACGGAAGCGATTCCCGGAACTTCATGGATGACGGTGAAAGAAGCAGCTATAAGACACAGTCCCGAGTTGGACAATGAGAGAAAGAGGAAGGAAGGAGAAAGAAGAGCAAAAAATTTTGAGCAAATATCTACGCAACCAAGCGATAATCTACTTCCATTCATTTTCACAAGAAGACAATTTCCAATCAGACCTTCTTATGCGATATCTATCAATAAAGCTCAAGGATACACTCTAAATAAAGTTGCCATCTAATGATGATGTCTTCACTTCAGCGACAACTGTATGTCTAGAGTCACAAGTCATCAGAATTTAGTTATCTTCACTCGAAAGAACAGTCACAATCAATTCGTCGCCAAGAATATCGCGTACAACCTATGATAGAACCGAAGTATTCATCATCTAACATCCATCTCAACATATCTCTTCTTCATAAATCTATATCGATCAAACTGTACACGGGAGATGACCTAGTTTAATAAAAACAATAAAAATAAAAAAAAAAGAAATTTGTAAAAAGAAGGAGAAGCATTACTTTACAAAAGCCTCTGGAGCTCTGAAACTTTTAGAAACAGTACGAGGTGATAGTTTTCAAAACCTTGTTCAGAAACTGTCAGAACACATTGCCATTTTAATTTTATCCCTTTGAAAAAGTAACAGAACAAACAAAAAAAAAAATAACATTATTTTCCCCCGGTGATATGAGGAACCATCACTTATTATTAATGATGTGTGTTTAAGAAAAGTTTACTAATATGTTTGGCCGCAATATTATTTATTATTATCGATCAGTTGTAAACAGAAACTTAGGTAATAAGAATACCCATAACTTCTCTGTATTTCGCTATTTTGATCTACCTAAGAATTAAATATTTGATGCGAAGATACAATAAGACAACTAAGAACAAAATGTATGTAGTGCATGTGCGTTAGCTTTCTAATTGATGCAGTAAGTTTATTCTTTTCTTTTGTTTCTACTCTTCTTTTTGTTTTTCGTTCGATATTCCGATAATTTATCTCTTACTTAATTCATTTAATTCAACTAAATACAAATAGATACTTAAAAAATAAATTTTGATATCAATGTAAATCAAAGGCATTAAAATCCGTCTTGTTTTTTTTTTCTTTTTTCTTTTACTTATTTATTGGAATTGCCTTCCTTGATCCCAATACCCTCAAGTCACGGAAAACTTGCTATTCATTTCCGCCTGCTTATTTCCTTTGTCAATGGCCGCCAGACTGTGTCACGTGACTTCAAGGTCGCGCCATCTCGGGGCCGCATCCAGTACAAAACGAATCACATGGCTTCTGAAAGGCAGGTGGTGGCCATAGCGGTACATTAACTTTTTTTTCTTAACTTCTTGGTTCTTTCTTTTTACTTTAGAGACAGTTAGTCATGACTTCAGTGAGCAGCTGCTTTCATTTTCCGTGTCTGGATCTAATCTTGGTTATTTTCTAACTCCTGTTGAATTCACCATTATTATGTTTCAAAATAACCTCTGTTTTGATTGGTTCTTGATTTAATTGAAGAAAGCAATTTAAAATTAAAATAAAAAATAAAAAATAAAAACAAAAGCCTTTTAAAATAAGTACTGGTAAAGCAATTCTTGCCTAATTACTAGTATAGTTAATCTACAATTACTACCAATTGCGAAATTACCACTTTTTCAAAAATGACTATCACTGTATTACAGATAATATATATAATAGGAGAGAGTTGATAGGGACTACAACCTCCCATCCCCCCATTGCTTATGAAAAAGGAAGTACTCCAGGATTTTATTGCTAATTTTTTGATTAAAAAGTTCATCGGTTTTTCTGTAAACCCTTCCCCCCCCCCCCTCAATCCAGGACAGGCATGACGTTTTCTTTTTGTGGTTGAACAATTACAATCATAATCCCTCCCATTTCAAAATCCCGGGTACGCCTACGATGATAGCACAAATGTCATATTAAATATTTATTTATTGAATGCTTTCTGCCTTCTTATACAAATTAGAGATCACACTATATGGCTGTTTTTTTATTTTATTTTCTATATTTATTTTTCATAAGATATTACATATTTTCTACTAATATCCAGTCCTTCATTAGATATAAAACATCATCTTTAAGAAATAATTTCCGAAAATAAGAACAGCCTGTAATTTTAATCTTAGATTAAGTTAAAGAAATATGGGAAAGAAACGCCTTAAATGATCTGTAGTGATCCCTGAAAGCAATGTAGAATAAAAATTACATTAAAAAAACAATAAATGAAACAAAATATGAATTGTGAACATAATATAAATTTGAAAACTATATTTTTAATTTGCAATTTTGATTCTTTTATTTCTTTTACTGATAAGATAAGGATTTGTTTTATTCTTTTGCATATTTTATTTATTTATTTATTTTTCATTTTTTTAATCTCCTTGTTTTTTTTAGAATAATGTTTTAAATGAGTAGAAAAAAAATAATAATTAATGTTGTAAGATTTTCAGTACGTGTGTGGTTTGGAAATTAATTTTTTGTCTTTTCTTACTAATTTTTTTTTTTTTTTTTGATGCTTTCTTTCCTTTTTTTCGTTAAACGATTTACAGTTTGTAATGATGCTGGTCTTCGATTGTTATATAAGGAATATAAACTTTGTGTTGCATGAAGAGTGAAGGTCATACTTTGAGAGGCATTCTATTTTACATGTTTATCTTCCAATAAAAAAAACAAAACAAAAAAAAAACAATTAACTTAAATAATTATCTGGACTTACACGTTTGAAAGCAAAACTACGTTCTTAAATTATGAAGAATTCAATCTTTTTATAAGTTTTATTCTAATTAACAAAGAATTCTTCAAAATGTTTGCAAATGTTTGCAGTGGAATTAAAAAAAACAGAAACAAAACTTTATTACAATAAGCAAAGCCTCTATGGAAAAAAAATAGATAAAAGAAAATTAAATAGACGAATAAATATAATCAAGTCTTTGACTTGCGTAAAATTCTGTATCGTTGTTTTGAAAAACTTTTACACTGAAAAAGACCAGAATGAAGGGTAAATTATTCATTGATTATTATTTTCTATTTACTTTGTATTGTTCCATTCGTTTCCTTTGTAATCTTTTTCATAAAATTCATCCCTCCTCTGTTTTCTTTGTCTAACAAAAAGGTCACAAACGGTCCTTCAAAGTATCATTTTCTCTAGAAACTGTATAAAGTTACTTGAATTTCGTTCGGGATTGTTCCAACCCCGAAAGATAATCAGTACCTTATTTAATTTATGAATTAAAGCCTTCGAAATCATCGTTGATTCACTTATTATTTTTTATTCTAAAATGCATTTTTGGAAGATAAAAAAGGTATCAAACCATTTTCAACTGAATTATCTCAACTATTAATTTTTTTAAAAAAATGAAGTTTCGAAATGAAAATTATAAAATGACATTAACTTCGGTAAAAAATTCAATTAATTTTGAATTCAATTTTTAAAAAGCTAATTTATCATTTGTTTTATCATTATAACAATTAATAAAGATATATTTTAATTTAATAAAAAAGTATATTAAAAATTATTTTTGTCAATCTGAAACTGAAACTCAAATCTCAAAAATTAAAAGTTGATTACAATTTTTCTTTAGCAACTATTAATTACGAGGTTGAAAATTGTAATGTGATATTTTAGAAAATAATTTACATACAGTCTTAAGTTTAAAAGCACAATTTATAACTTACAGAACTTTCACAAATAGAAAAAACTGATTTTTAAATAAAGTCGCTAGTATTTAAGGACTTCGGGTTGCATTCGATCTTAGCGCCATCTTTTGGTAATAAACGTTAACAAATAAACAGTAAACAGAAAAATATACAGGATCAATAATAATAATAATAAAAATAATAAGCCCCCATGGACCCTACCTCCTCGCGGTGGGGGCGGGAACTACACTAGCTTTAGGGTAGGGCTTTAGGGTAGGCTAATGGGTCCTACCATTTATGATGAGAACACGTTCTAATATAGATCATGCTGCATCGGGTGTGGCGTAGGATAAAGTCACCCGCGTTCGGGGGTTAGGCAGAGGCCTCCGTTCGAAAAATATACTACAGTCTCCCGCAGGTGGTGGTGGAGAAAGTGGCACCCCATCCTGTAGTATGGCTACCACAATGCCCGGGCAACACCATCCAGCCCGAACAGTCGGAAGTGTTTCGTCTGTGTCAGAGCAGGAAACCAAGACTGGGAAACCACGCCAGCGCATCCGATGGTCACCACAGATGAACCAGCATCTTATGCGCGACTTCTTCACTGTTACAAAGTTAGGTACTCAACTAACAGGATACAGACAGGCACTACACCAAGCTTTCACCACACGCTATCCATCGTTAGGGCTTAGCGAACAGCGGGTAGCGGATCAGCGACGTTCAATTGTAGTAAACAATCTTATTCTCCCATGCATACTTGCACAAATTACAGAAGAAGTCGCTGAATCCAACCACAGGACACCAAACTACACCCCGCCAGAAGACACCATTATGGAAAACACAGAAACAATCTCTACCCCTCAGTACACATGCCCCAACAATACAACTAATGAAATATTACGTGCAGCTCATGATCATTTCTACACTGCACTCGCACAATACACAGGCACAGACCCCACACTTAGGCCGCCACTCCCCAAAGTACACAAAACAACTCGCCACAGTCATATACCATCTCAACACACACACTATCCCACAACACCTTGACAACATCCAAACATTAGAAGACATACATACAACACTCTACTGTGCTGCACAGGGAACCATTCGGGCACTTGGAATCAAACAACCAACATACCTCCCACTGCACGGACACAAGAATACATTCCCCCTTGGAGACGTCGCCTTGAGGGCCGCATCAGCGACCTTAGAGGAGATATAGCCAGGCTCACACAATACTGTGCAGGAAACAAAACAAAGAAACTTATGTCCCAGGTTAGAAAGATATTCAAGTACATAAATACTCGCCCTTCACATTCAAATCATCATAACCAGGTTCAGGAACATCTCGACACACTAAAACAAAAACTCAGTGCACTTGCAAAAAGATTACAGAGATACAAACAGTGCACTCTGCGCAAACAACAGAACAACACTTTCCAATACAATGAGAAAAAATTCTACAGATCCCTTACATCTTCCTCTACTGCAACTACCACAAACACTCCCAACAGCGAGGCTTTACATGAATACTGGTCTTCTCTGTGGTCAAACCCTATCCCCCACAATGATAAAGCACCATGGATAACAGAGGAACAGCAACTCAATGAACACTTACCCTGCATGTCCTTCCATGAGATTACTCTCGCAGACATACAGACAGCACTAAAACATGCACACAACTGGAAGGCTCCTGGTGCAGACGGAGTCCAGAACTTCTGGATCAAGAGGTTCACGTCCCTGCATGGAAAACTAGCGCTTACACTCACTGACATAATCCAACACCCAGAACATATGCCTCGTTTCCTCACACAGGGTGTCACATACCTACAGAGCAAGAACACTGAAACAGCGCAACCTGCAAACTACCGCCCAATCACTTGCCTCCCCACACTTTACAAACTCCTCACCTCCTGCCTCGCAGACAAGATCTACACACACATCGAGACATATAACATTCTTTCCGAACAGCAGAAGGGCTGTCGCAGGAATTCCCAGGGTTGTAAGGAGCAACTCCTTATTGACTGTGTAATCCTGCGCCAGGCACGCGCGAAGAATAGAAGCTTACATATCGCATACATCGATTACAAGAAGGCATTTGATTCTGTCCCTCATTCCTGGCTCCTACACACTCTTCATATCTACAAAATACACCCCAAGATCACGGCATTCTTAGCTGCCACGATGAAGAGTTGGAGCACAACATTACACCTACGCACCTCTAACACCTCCATCACTACAGATCCCATTCCCATAAGGAGAGGTATTTTCCAGGGAGACTCCTTGAGTCCTCTTTGGTTCTGCCTCGCCTTGAATCCACTGAGCCATATACTAGATAACACAAAACACGGTTATAGGCTTACCACAGGCACTGTGACACCATATAAAATCACACACTTACTCTACATGGATGACATTAAACTCTATGCCACAAACAATGCACAACTTACTAATTTACTACAAGCCACCACACAGTTCACCAAAGACATTGGGATGGAATTTGGAATTGACAAATGCCTCAAGTTACACATAATACGTGGGAAGACTTCGAAAATTTGGAGGGTTTTGAACTGGACCATGGTTTGGCCATCCAATCCATGGAAGACGGAGAGACCTACAAGTACCTGGGCTTCCAGCAAGCGCGCGTCATTGACAACGCAAACATCAAAAATGCACTGAAGAACACATACCTTGCTCGAGTTCACAAAATCCTCAAAACACAACTCAACGCCAGAAATAAAATTAAAGCTATCAACACTTTTGCCGTTCCCACACTAACATATTCGTTCGGCATAATTCCATGGACAAACACCGAACTCGAAGCACTACAACGCGCAACACGCACTACATTCACGAAACACAACATGCACCACCCCAAGTCCGCTACGGAAAGGATGACTCTTCCCCGCAAGGAGGGAGGCCGAGGACTCATCAACCTCATCACCCTACACGAAAAACAAGTACATACACTTAGGGAACATTTCCACCAAAGAGCAGAAGACTCCTCACTTCACTCAGCCATTGTCAAGGCTGACACACACCTCACACCCCTGAACCTCGAAAACTCTTCTCCTACACTCACCACCCCTGACACCCACACTCAGCAGCTGCGTGAATCATGGGCTCGTAAGGAACTCCATGGCAGACATCATCACGAACTCAGCCAGCCTCATGTCGACATGGAAGCGTCGAACAGATGGCTGACGAGTGGTGAGCTGTTTGGAGAGACCGAAGGGTTCATCATCGCAATACAGGACCAAGTCATCTCCACACGCAACTACAAGAAACACATTCTACACGATGCAAACACACATGACGACAAATGCAGGAAATGCCACACTACGCATGAGACGATCGACCACGTAATATCAGGCTGTCCCCTTCTCTCTCAAACAGACTACCTCCACCGACACAATCAGGTAGCATCGATCGTTCATCAACAACTAGCACACAAACATTCACTTATTAAGAGCACGGTCCCGTACTACAAGTACATACCACAAAGCGTATTAGAATCACCCTCATATAAACTATACTGGGACCGCCCCATTCACACAGACAAAACCATACATCACAACAGACCAGACATCACACTTGTTGATAAGGTCAACAAACAGTCCTATCTAATTGATATTGCAGTGCCTATCAGCAAGAACATGCAGAAAACTCACGCAGACAAGATCAGTAAATACACTGATCTAGCACACGAGCTCCAGAAGCAGTGGAAGCAGGATCGAGTACGAGTTGTACCCATCGTTCTGTCTGCCACTGGTCTGGTGCCCCACACATTGCACCACAGTCTCAGATCACTAGGACTTCACAAAAACACTTATGCACAACTGCAGAAGGCAGTGGTACTCAACACTACACGCATAGTTAGGAAATTTATGGACACAAGCACACATCCCTAATCATTCTTACACACATCTTTACACTTGGCAGTATGTGCTTTGGTCCTTGACCCGCCATATTGTTTTTGCTGGGGAAACCCAAGGTTTGAAACATACAAACATAATAATAACAATAATAATTCTAATATAGATCATGCTGCATCGGGTGTGGCGCAGGATAAAGTCACCCGCGTTCGGGGGTTACGCAGAGGCCTCCGTTCGAAAAATATACTACAGTCTCCCGCAGGTGGTGGTGGAGAAAGTATGGCTACCACAATGCCCGGGCAACACCATCCAGCCCGAACAGTCGGAAGTGTTTCGTCTGTGTCAGAGCTGGCGACCACCAAGACTGGGAAACCACGCCAGGCATCCGATGGTCACCACAGATGAACCAGGATCTTATGCGCGACTTCTTCACTGTTACAAAGTTAGGTACTCAACTTACAGGATACAGACAGGCACTACACCAAGCTTTCACCACACGCTATCCATCGTTAGGGCTTAGCGAACAGCGGGTAGCGGATCAGCGACGTTCAATTGTAGTAAACAATCTTATTCTCCCATGCATACTTGCACAAATTAGAGAAGAAGTCGCTGAATCCAACCACAGGACACCAAACCATACCCCACCAGAAGACACCATTATGGAAAACACAGAAACAATCTCTACCCCTCA